>JAOTRH010469852.1:0-27117 GCA_034768845.1 Heliamphora exappendiculata | reverse complement strand
AAATATTAAAAGAGATTTGACTGTAATTGTCAGATATCTCAAGAAAGGTTAATGAAATTTACCTAAAATAATATTATTTTTTAATTATATAAGAAGATTTAAAAATTACTTGCTTAATATGTATTATATATTAGGTTTATTAAAAACACATTCGGTTTGCTAATAACTTATAGGTTGTCAGGATTTATGATATTGGCAAATTTGTGACAAAACTCAATACCTAATTCATTGGTTTCTTAACACTTGTATTTGAAGTTTGGTATTATATATATATCAAAGAACATCAATAGTCATTGCAGAACAACAAGAAAATGCAACGAGACAAAGATCGCTCAGTCGGTTCAATGATTGATCGATCGGTCTGTGCAGATACTTCAAGCTGCTAATAACTGATTAACAGACCATTGGACAAAGATCGAACATCGATCAATCGGTGTCCAAACTGATCGATCGGTCTGTTTTGTAGGCGCCTCTTTAAGTCCATTAGGGTTGCAACCGCCACATGTGTGTGTTCTAAAATTAAGTAAGAGATCAAGGTTTCTGCTGTCAAATCTCACAAAGATTATTCCACACCTTGCTTGATGATCATTTACATTCACGAAGCCCTTAAGAACATCATCAAGCGCAACATCTGAATTTCTATTTAGTCGATCCTTGAGTAGATTCTCAAGAGGTGAAGTCCGTAGAGGATTTCTACGATATTTAGGCACAACTTCGGTACGATTTTTTTGAGGACAATTCAAGTACACTCATACTTTGCCGCATTCCCAACCTGCATCCCAATACATTCCTATTGCCCAAGTACTGGAATTAGAGCACTTCTCGAGAACCGAATAGATGAGCATTGATCCCTACGACTTGAGGACACACCTAGATTACCGCATTTCAGGTACTCTTGTTAAAACCCTAGCACTTCTCTATCCACATTTCTTATCCTAATGGAGTGGTTGGGTTAATTTTTATATTTTAAATTTGTACTCTTTTCTCTTTTCACTCGTTATCGAGAAGTTCAATTGTCATAGTTGCCTCGTTCCATGCTAAATTGTTAATGTCTTTCACATGCTTAATGGTTTACTTTAACTAGCTACATTGTTAAATTTTACTAAGTTACTCATGCTTTCGTTGTAGTCTTGATTAAGATAGCCTTAATCAGATTCTATTTTACATCATAAACACATTGCATGCTTGTACCCAACACACTATTTTTTAAAATTCAGTAATATAGTGCCATTTTTCTTGCGGTCGCAACATTCAATGTTGCAGGCATTACATTATAGCATTATCATTCTCACGGTCGCAACATTGATCCTTGCACCCATATACTTTTTTCCAAATTACCTTGCGACCGCAATATCTATATGTCACGGACGCAACCTTTCTTTTTGTTTCAAGTAACTTTTTTTTTCATAGTATTCTGTTAATCGTCTGTGATGTTCAGTATGCAGTCTATAGTGTGGTTTCAGCATGATTGAATCTTTAGGAATATTTTTCCTTTGTTATGTTATGTTTACCATGCATCATTAGTGCTATTTGACATAATTAGGATTTGTTAGTTTCTTTTAATAATTTTATTCTTTGCTTATTATCTGTGGCTTTTATCATGTATCCTTTCGTATAGATCTAGCATAATTAGGAATTAGTTTTTCTTTTTAAATTTTTGTTTTCTTTTATTACGTGTTTAAATACCTAAAATATGTATTTTCTTACTTAATTTTGTTTGTTCTCTCTTTGCCTCTATTTTCTTTATTTGCATGCATTTGAGAAATCTAATTAAGAACCAATGATGATTAGTAGAGGCCAACCTCATAGTTGGCGCGAACGGGGTGCGCTACATCTTCTCCGATTTGTACCTTAGTCTCCGAACCCATGTTTTCTCTGGTTAAACGTTTTAAAGATTAGTGACACCTTTTTGTTTTTCTTGGTTTTTTCCAAAAACCAAGTAGCGACTCTAATTTTCAATAAAAAAGGATTTTTAAAATTTTTGATTTTCAAGGTTTAAAAATTTTCAAAATAACTCTTGAATTTCCTATTTTTGAACAAAATACAAAATTTTGGCATCACAGTATTTTATGGCAACTCCGTTGGGGATTAGTTTACAAAATCAAATAAGATGGCTAAACTTGAAAGCATCATTGGTTCTTAATTTTATTTTCGCATGTATTTTGTATTGTTCTCATCCACCGCTTAGCCTACCCAATACCCTATTCAGTTTACTGTCTCAGGGCTATGTTAGGGAAGCAAGCAAGCTTTCTGGCCGCACACTCCGATAGGTGCAGGAAAAATGGTTATTACATACCGTTTGACTATGCATTGCATCACACCTATCATGGGAGGTATATTCTTGACTCTATTCAGAAGGTACCTAGTGTTTCGATCAAATCGACATTTTCTGCATATAGTAGCTTAGAGCCCCCATTATGTGCTAAACCTATAAGATTATGTGTTTTTCTTTAATTGGGTGTATTGTTTTTATTTGCTTAAGACCTTTGTTTGGTTGTTTGGTTTAAGGTTAATCGTTATTTGTATTAGGATATCGGTCTTTTGTCCGGGTTTTGGCATAAGATCTTTTCTTGGTTTACGATGACTTTCTCTCTCTCGGGGCTATACCCGGGTCATTTGTTTAGTATCCTCAATTTTGTTTTTCTCTCGGGGCTCTGCCCGGGTTTCTGGTCTCTCTTTACAACCTTTGTTAGTTTAGGTTTGTTTTCTCTCTGGTCCTTGTCCGAATTTTGGCTTAAGGTTTGAGATTTGTTTTCCCTCTCGAAGTGTTGTCCGATTTTTCCCGTAGAACCTTTGTTGCAACCTCTCTATCGAAAAATTGTGTGTTTGGTGTTGGTTGGGTTTTTTGGGCTTCCTTCTTGGGATTTTCGGTTGCAGTGTTATGCTTTCTAGTTTTCTATTAGTCTGGGCCCAGCCGAGGCATCCCGTTGTTTCATTGTTTATACCCAACCACAGTTTATTGTACCATGCTTGGAAAGTTCACCGTCTTTACTGAATTTCTATCCGAGGAGCTTCTAATGCTTGCTTCTCTCCTTTTGGGTTTCAGATTTGTTATGGTCCAAGATCATTGGGTCAGAAGAGCTGCATCCCACACATGTTTGGGCCAGATCTGCTACGGGAAGACTCTACAGGGTGTCTAAACAGGTTGCAGAACCATTAGAGATGGCAAAAAATAAGGTGAATTTGACAGCCCTGGTGAGAGTTATTTCTAAGATACAAAGAGCGGTTGAACAACAAACACAAGCCCAGATTCAGTGTCAGACACAGATACGAGCAATTCAAACTCGTCAGCAAAAAGACCCGAACGACTATGGTGAGGACTTTTGAGACGATAATCAGGGTTACAATGGGCCACATGTTGTTGTACCACCCTAGGTTCCTCGCCAGGTGATGGCAGAAGAGGAAAATGCAGTATAGTTAAGGGAATCCGCGCTGACGGATAAGATTGATAGAATGGAAAAGGTGACGAGGAAGGCCAAAAGAATAGAGGAGTACATGTTGGATATTGGAGGCTTGTGCTTGTTTTCTGACACTAAGCTCTTAGACAAGTTTAAGATGCCTAACATTAGAAGTTTGATGGAACCGGAGACCCCTGAATCCATCTAAGGATGTATGTTGGTACTCTCACTTCTATGGGAATAGATGATCAGCTGAAGGCTCAGTTGTTCCATTGGTCTCTTTCTGGGGTAGTTCAAAAGTGATTTCTTTCTCTAGACGTCGCCAAAACCAGAACATGGGAAGATATCGCCATAGCCTTTGTCAGCCAATTGCGATTCTCATATCAAAGAAAGTAAAAGTAAAAGGTTTCAAGTTACCGTAAGGTTCATAGCCAAAAGGTGCTCCTCACGACGACGAAGGAGGACCTCGCGCTCTGCAACTACATCTGAGAGAGTAAACCACTTTATCGCTAGCCTCATCAACCGGTGATAGAGAGAGATATATGTAGTAAGGTCAAAATGCTCCGACAAGCCCGATATGTCTCCTCCCTCCAGTAGAAGATCAACATCATCACCCACGGTGCCACCACCACCTTCAGCTGCGGCACCACCGCCCTCGCCGCCTCCAACTACACCACCGCCCATGCCACCGACAGCCATCGCCACCTCCTCCATTACCATCACCTCCTATGCCTACTCTACTACCATCGGCACCACTCGTATCATCACCAACAAACCCGAAGCGCACTCCCATCATCACGGAGAAAACCAAGGAAAGTAGAGAAAGGATAAACATCGTGCGAGAGAGAGAGAGATGAGAAAGTTCGGAGAGAAGAGAGAGTAGAGAGAGATGTTTTTGTTTAGTTTGCGCGAATTAACTTTTTGAACCACTCTAGACCCATGTACTGCTATCGATCTCGCGACCACGAGATCTGTCCCTTTTAAAACTCACGACCGTCACATCTGAATACAAGTCGCAACATTGGTTTCTCACAGCCATGAGATTTTTCAAAGGTTTCTTATAGCCGCTGATTTTGAACCTTTAAGCCGCCAACAGCCTAGGGCTACAACTTCAGGCCGCCGTGTTATTTTGCCCCTTGGTCCTTGCATAACCTAAAACGGCACCTAAAACAATCGGTCCTTCTCAAGACCTTAAATTATCTCTTTAGTCCTTCTCAAGACCTTAAACTGATCCTTCGCACCTTTTATGACCTAAAACTGATATTTACCTCTTCAATCCTCCTCAAGACCTTAAACTGATTCTTTGGTCCTTCTCATAACCTTAAACTAACCCCTCGGTCCTAGCATGAACTAAAAGTGCCCATTTGAACCTTCGATCCTCCTCATGAGTTATGACCTTAAACTGACTCGTCGGTCCTCACATGACCTAAAATTGCCCTATGATTCTTTGTCCTCCTCATGATCTTAAACTGACTCATTCGGTCATTTCATGACCTAAAATTGATATATACCTCTTCGGTCTTCCTCATGACCTTAAACTATCTTCTCGGTCCCATTCATGACCGAAATTTGATCTTTAATGATTCATTGGTTTGTGTTGTGACCATAGATTTTGTATGTTTGCATTGTACATGTTTGCATCATAACGTATCTAACTTGCATCATGATTAGCCTATTTGCATCATATGCATTACCCCACGAATTACAACCGGTCTGATCCATCGTAATGGGGGTACGTAAGAAGCTCGATAGAAATTCAGGTTCGACCACGCTTTTCTATATGTTTTGTTTATGCCTAAGATTAACGGCTTGTTCAATCGATTTGTCTTTGGAGCTTTGATATTTACTTGCACACACGAGTTATTGCAAGCTTTGTCAAACAAAGACAACTATAGACACCCCAATTTGACCAAGCCAAATCTTAAACACCCGTCTCGAATGTTTCTCAATGACGAAAACATAAAAATTGTGCTCAAGGATACTCTCAAGCAACCAAAAGTCAGGAATTTAGTTCAAAACTCAAGAAATCACTAAAAACCTTCAAGCCACGACAATCTCATCCTCACGGCCACCACTTTTTTCATAACCCTACAACAGGCGTTATCCTTACTCTCATGGCCGCGACCTTTTTGTTATTTTAGAACAGGCCGTGACTTTCATTTGTCACGGCCGCTACCTTTTTGAAAATCTAAACCTAGTCGTGACTTTTGAAAGTCATGACTGTCACTGCCATTGCTATAAAGGTGACCTTCTTGCCTATAAATAGGTGCCCATTTTCACATAAATCAAGAAGGGAAATACCTAGATATCGATACTCTGCAGAATCTGATCCCCACCCGATATTTCAATATACCCGATACTCATATTTTCGATACTCCCGGACCTCATTTGTAACTTTGCTTGCATTAGTGAAGCTTTGGAGCACGAATGATTTGGAAATTCTCATCTTCCACATTTGATAGGACGTCCGAGGCGATTGTCTACATGAGGTAACCTTAGAAAAATTGTGACGTTTCTTTAAACTCTCATCTTCAATCTCCCGAGGGTGTCACAGTTAAGTTTTTTCATTCGTTATTTCTATTTTTATCAAGCATGTTCATGTGAGATATCATTAAAAATTGTATGTCTATAACTCTCTATAATGCGTAGAATAGCATATTTCAATCCATTTTCGTATTCGATGGCACACTTCACACATAAAAATGCATTTGTGATTTTAAAAACCTGATGGCCACGACCCTTAGTTGTCACGATCGTGAGTTATTTTTTTCCTATTATTACGCCCGCTACTTATTTATTTTAGACGTTACCTTCCTTCTTTTTTTTGTTACGCTGCAACATTATGTTGCTACAGCCGTGAGCTTTATGTGAGACTAGTAGCATGAAAACTATATTTAAAGCCTTCTATTAACTATTTTTGATGTTTTATGCATTTTGTTTTAAGACTTATGTTTAATGAACAGTAGATCTAGCCTTGATGAAGTGGGTTGTGGTCTCTATTCTGTTTGCCTTATCCTTTTGAGTCCCCTTGGACCTTGCATGTTGGACACCCCTTTGGACCTTAAAAATGCCCTGGTCGCAACTTTTGTTGTCACGTCCATGACCATTTGCATCTCCTTTTCTTGCGGCTACCATGTATTTTGTCACGATCGCGTATTTGGTGACTTATTTTGTCACTGTCATAATATTGTTTGCTATGACTAATTTTTTTGTACATCCAGTAGCTTAAAACAGTGTTTAAATCTCCCATGTTTCTCCTGTATAACCTGTAAATAGCATGCTAGAGACAGAAACTTTTATTACATGATCTTTAGGCCTTTCTTGTTCTATTTGAGCTTTCATTGTATGTCTTTCGCTTTGCTTTGTTCAAACAATACGTGAGGTATATTTAAAAATGATAAGCAAGTTGTATAACCCCTGGGATGATAGTTAAAATTTCTCTTTCTTGTTTACTTTTGTATAAACTCTCTTTAACCTCATATTCTATATATATTATATTTGAAAAGTTTAAAATAAGAACCAACATTGAAAAAGTAGGGGTTAATCTCACGGTTAGGTAAAAAGGGTGCCTAACACCTTCCCTTTTCGTACTGTAGCCTCCGAACCATCTTTTTCTCTAGTTATATTTAGAAAGGATTCGTGGAATTCTTTTTTATTTTTCTTGATTTTTTTCAAAAATTAAGTGGCGACTCCCTTTTCTCTTAAAATGTGCTCAGATATTTTGGATCTTCTATTTTGAGAAGAAAAGAGCATTTTTTTAAAATAATAGAAATCCAACACAACCGTTCTGTTTTTCTCGAATGCACCCTAGGAAAATGCCCGCACTAGCCTTTGCAAGAGCTGCGCCTCCCTCATGACTTGTAGAAATATCCTCAAATGCCGCTCGTGCTCTGTCTCAGTGCATGAGTACACCAATATATCGTTAATGAAAACTATAACGAATCGATCCAAGTATGGATGGAATAGCTTGTTCATCAGGCTTATGAAGACCTTTAGTGCGTTGGTCAAGCCAAATGGTATAACTACAAACTCAAAATGGCCATATCGAGTCCTAAACATTGTCTTTAGAATGTCTTTTTCCTTGACCTAGAGTTGGTGGTATCCTGATCTGAGATCTATCTTGGAAAAATGCGTTGATCCCCTGAGCTGGTCAAAAAGATCATCAATCATTGGCAAGGGGTATCGATTCTTGATTGTCACTTTGTTCAATTGCCGGTGGTCAATACACAGATGTAGCGTTTCATTCTTCTTCTTGGCAAAGAGTGCAGGCACACCACATGGTGAGGTACTAGGGCGAATAAATCCTTTGTCAAGAAACTCCTGCAGTTGATCTTTTAGTTCTTGAAGCTCGGCAGATGCCATATGATGAGGGGAAATGGAGATAGGGGATGTGCCTGGTTGAGGCTCGATAGAGAAGTCGATTTCTAGGCGTAGAGGTAACCCAGGTAGCTCATGGGAAAAAACATCTACATACTCGCATATGACACGTAGAAGCTCTATTTATGGTTGGGTGTATTTACTGGCTAATAAGTTGGCTACTTTGCTAGAGAAAACGTCAAATCGTCGTGTTTTTTGTCCATCTGATTTAAGAGAGTCTCTTCGCTCCCCCTGAATTCGAATTAGGGTTCCATCCTTAGCGCTAGCCCAAAGTCTCTTCTAATAGCAATTAATTAGGGCTCAGTGGATATAGAGCAAATCCATTTCGAGATTCACGTCGTAGCCGGCTAGATCAGTGATTCGTAAGTCACAAGACAAACTAATGTCAGCAACTTTCAATGTACACGACTTACATACGAAATCTACTCGTATCTGACTCCCAACTTGTAAGGCTATGCTTAAGGCTTGATCTAAAGGTTTTGGCTCTATGTGCAATGTTTGCATGCATGTTGACAATATGAACGAGTATGATGCTCCTAAATTGAATAAAACTTTTACCAAAGTGTTGAAAAGTACGAGCATACCTTGGACGATGTAGTTGTCATCCTCTTTACTTTCTTGTAAGGCAAATATCCATCCTTTGCGATTGTGGTTTCCATTTCTTGGTCTTTGGTTTTGAAGTCCCTATAAGCCTTGATTTCCCTCCCTAGGTGGTCTTTCCCCATTAATTTGATGATTATTTGATGGTCTTGAGTTCTGAATTTGTTGTCATTGCCCTTGCTATTGTTACTGTCATTTCTTTTGGTGCTATGGTTGCTACTGCTGGGGTCATGAGTGCCAGTTCTTGAACCCATATAAGGCACTTCGACTTCTTGTGGCTCTCTCCTCCACATCCATAGCACTTGAAAATTTCTTCGCTTCCCGGCATTTGTTGCCAAATCCTTCCTCTTGACTAATGGTTCCAGTTGTAAGGCTTGGAGGTTTGGTGGTCCCTGTTGCGATTGTGGCATACTGGTCCCCCCTTTGAGGAACCTGACCTATCTTAGGAAACTTTTCTCGAGTTTGAAATTTCTCGTCCAAGGAGTAAAGTTGTATTCACCACCCCAATATATGTGGGAAGGCGTATACCAACCATACGTCCTTTAATCATAGGTTCTAAACCCCATTCAAATCTCTGTACCCTTGTTGCTTCATCGGGGATGAGGGTGGTTGCGTGATGTCCCAACTCCTCGAACTTGGTTACATACTCAGCCATGGAAATCTTGTTTTACTTAAGCTCCAAAAATTGTCAGATCATATTTTGCTTCAGTACGTTGGGGAAATATTTTTGAAGAAAAAGTTCTTCAAACTGCTGCATCGTGGTTATTTCTCTGGAGTTCTGGATTGATCCCCACAAGTGATCCGCATCTCCTTCCAGTTGGTAAGAGGCAAGGGCAATCCTAACTGCTTCTCCTCGGATGTCCATGGAGTTGAACATCTTTTTAACTTGGCGAAGCCAACCTTCCGCTGCTTGCGGGTTCGATCCTCTAAAAAATGTTGGGGGTCGAAGTCTACAGAATTATGAGAACATGGCGGTTTAGTTGGGATGGGCTAATGGAGGCATTGACCTTGCCATTTGTTGGCGTAGGGCATCCACGAGATTCCTAATATGATTATTAAGGTTCCCATCTCCTCCTCCTCCAAGCTATGCCATGTTAGGTTCAAGGTTGATATGCTGTCTTCCCCTAGGTCTGCTCATCTTGATTGAAATTAACTAAGCATTGGAAACTATTTTAATTAGGGTTTGATTGTTTTAGTAGGGATGGGATTTATTATTCATAGACACACACACACATATTTGTATTTATATATAAGATCGTTACGATAACATATAATCAGAACATCAAACATACAGTTTCCTTATCATGGTGGCATATATAGCAAAAGAACTATAAATACATCACATCGTTTCATACAAAAAGTACCCAGCCACAAATCAAAAAAAAATCTACCCTAACCTCAGACCCTATCTAGCTAGTATCCTTATTGGAATCTTCCTCCTCTTCACTGGGGTCTTCATCCTCCTCTTCGTTGGCATCAGGGGTAAGAACAGTTGGCGGTGGAGAGGTGTAATTGAAGGAAATAGGCGGGTGCACTGAGGGGATAGGAGAGATTTTGGGTGAGGTCGGGGAGTAGGTGGGTGAAGCTAGAGAGTACTCAAGGGAATGCTCGGGTGAGGTGGGGGAATACTTTGGGGAAGTAGGAGAATACTCTGGGAAAGTCGAGGATTATCCTGGTGAAGTAGGTGGAAAGACACGGGTGTTGGTAACAGCTGTGTGCAACAGTAAGGGTAGCCGATAAGTTGATCGGTCAGCTAACCAAAGAGTGACTGGTGTCGGTTTAAGTTCACCTAAACCAAATTGTTTGTACACTAAGTATGGAAGGAGGTTAACACTAGCTTCTATATTAAGAAAGGAACAGTCAATCGAGTGATTGCCAGTAACACATGACATGGTAGGAGCCCTTGGGTCTTTAAGCTTGGGGATGGTGTCGTGTCTTATGACAGCACTAACTTCCTCGGTGAGAAGAACTTTCTTTGGAAAATTAGTTTTCAACTTGCGCTTTCAAGTACAAAGGTCTTTTAAAAACTTATTGTAAGAGGAAACCTGCTTGATGGCATCTAGGAGGGGTAGGTTGATCTTGACTTGCTTGAAAAGCTCAAGCATATCATCTATAGAGGCTTCATTTTTACTAAATGGTGATGGCCTATCAAAGTGTGTCAAAAATAGAGCTTGAAGTCCAAGTGAAGGTATAGACATAGTCATCAGTGACTTTCTATAAAGAGTAGGTAGAAGAGATAGTGTGTCAGCAGATGCTGATGGTGTAGGAGATGAGTGAGGAATGACAGTCTTTGAACCATCAAACGACTCCGGGTCTTGAGGGACTGTGGGTGGTACAGTCTTCTCATGACGAGTTTCAAGCTCTCATCCGTTTCTAAGGGTCATCACTACATGTGCATGTTCGTGGTACACACCACTACTAGTCAACTGACTCTTTGCGGTAAACTGTCCTTTAAGATTGGTCATAGGTTGACTAGGCAATTTTTTATCCTCTTGGCGATTCAAGGTAGCTGTCAGCTGCCTGGCTTTAGTTTTCAATTTTTCAATAAACTAGGAGTGAGAACTCAAAAGTTGAGTTCTCGTATCCAAGTCTTGTAAGGCCTTTAAAACATTATCCTCAAAAGGCAAGTTTCGAGGAGGGATTGAAGGTGCTGGTTGTGGAACAGGAGGTGCATAGGCTGGATGATTATAGGTGTTGGGGTAAGTAGGCCTAGGAGGTGGAGCTGGCATGCTACCCTGATTGGGTTGCTGCTGCCAGGAGAAGTTAGTGTGGTTTCTCCATCCCAGTTTGTAAGTACTAGAGAATAGATCATTAGCTGGTCTGGAGAAATCTTGCGCCACATTAACTTGTTCTTACACAAACTCGGGATATTATACAGTGACAGGGCAGTCGATGACAAAGTGAGCTGGGTTAGCTACAATGCATATGGATCTTGAAAGGTCAGAGATGGGGCAAAATAAAAAGCATCATCAACATTGTCAACTTGATTCCATTTGGATGGTGATGCGCCTAGGTGGTGCCCGTAGCTTTGGTGTTTATATTCTACATAATTCATTTATTGTTTTATTTTTGGTCTATACGTATTTGACTTGTGGTGAAATTAAGAGCCTTCTAAGAATTTTAAATGTATAGAATTTAATTTTAAATAGGTTTTCAAGCTTCTCGGGTTTTTTTTGTGTCTATAAATAAAATACTAGTAGGAGCTATAGAGAGGCTATCTGATAGAGAGAATGGAGACAGATATTGTACTCTTTCATATTCGACTTAGTAAAATATTTTCTTTATCGCTTGTGGACATAAACTGATATATGTCGAATCACGTAAATTCTCGGTATTAATTATTTTTTAAATTTCTTTGTGCGTAAATTTTTTTTGTTTGGAAATTAATATTTAAATCCCAATACTATAAATATCAGAAGTTAAAAATAGAAATCTCTCAATTTATCAAATAAATGGAGAGGACCTAGATCGCTAAGAATTGGGCATCGATCTGGTGGCCTGTCAAGTGAGCAAATATTCAATATTGTTTGAGTAATTTTAGGTAGTGTTTTACCTTCACAATCATTAGTGTGGTTAGTGGGACCAATTACTTTTTTGTTATTGTTTTATTAACATGTGAAGATGTGTTACTACTTAACTAGGTAGGAATTCATAATTAGAGGGTCTCTCTCTCTCTCTCTCTCTCTCTCTCTCTCTCTCTCTTCAGTTTGTAATTTTTAAAAAAATTGTGTCAATTTATTTAACAAATTTTTTGGTTTTAGTGCTTATTTGAAATCGCTTTTAAGCTTGACTTTTAAGAAATTTAGCTTTTTTGAAAAAAAAAAGAATAAAAAAAAGTGAGAGTGTTTGGGATAATTTTTTTTGTAGTAGCTTTTTTACTTTTTTGCTTTTTATTAAAATATCTAAAATATCCTTACTTTTAGCTTTTAAGTTGTAGTGTTTGAGATATTGGTATATATATATATTTTTTTTGTGAGTAGGATTGATTTTTTTATGTAAGGGTGCTATAATAATTTTGTTTAAAAAAAAGTTAGAGTGTTTGGAATATGTAATAGCTTTTTTCATTGGATTAAGAGATGTAAAAAAAGTAAGTTAGCTTTTTTTAAAAACTGAATAGTATAACTTAAAAGTTGGCCCAAACAGGCCCTCAGTTTATAGGTGACATATAGTTTTAAATATCTAAAAATGACTAACTTTTAAAGTATATTTTAGCACCTTTAATTTTTTTAATAATTATTTTTTTACAAATTTCATTATAATAAAATACCCACTTGAGCTCGTAAAAAGCTTTTAATAATATAGTTGTGATCTATCATTACATGCGACTAACTCCACTACAAAAGGAAAATTTTGGATTAAGCCATAAAATGGGCTAAGTTTTGATGTAGAACAAATAGTAGAGAAAAATTTAGAATAATTGAATCGGTAGAGGTTAAAGAAGAAATTTAGAGAATTATGATTAGGAATTTTTTGCTTATAGAAATTCTCATTTTTGAAAATTATTTTTCTTTTATAAGTTTTTATTTAAGTATTGTTTGTATTGGCACGTGATCTATACGTAAAAGTACTGATCTAATTCTGCAAAATATACTATGTTAAGTCTTAATTTTATATTGAATAAATTATTTTGTAGTGTTTTTCATGACAAATTCAAATATGGTAAGGTGGAGAAAAAAATGGCACAAAACAGGACAAAAAAGACAAGAAGGAAATTATCAAAAAAGAACCGTCTAGACGGACCCAATTGCATCTGAATAGAATCGAGGCAGAAGATTTGCATCCAGATAAACTTAATGGGCGTCTAGACGGAAAACCTACTGGAGCAAAAGCGTCATAACGGAATAGGAACCGTCCGAACGGAACGGGCAACCACAGTTTGATTCAAATTCTACAACAAGGGGCGTAGATAGATTCTATAAATACAAGGCTTGGGAGATCATTAAGGATCATTCCATATCTTCTGAAATCTGATCTCACATTCATCTGGAGACAGCTCTGGAGGCTTGGGAAGTGACGAAAAGTCAGAGACGGAGATGTTGGCAATATAACACAAGATATGCTTGGTGATTCAAAAAATACATGTTTATTAACTTTCAACGATTACAATAAACTAAATTTATAAAAAATAAAAATGCAAAAAATAACGTGAATAGAATACGCAAATCGAGTCCTGTAGATGCAATTTCCTTAAGAATGATTTACTGCCTACCAAGGGTGTTGTAGGTTTTTCCACTGACGTTACTCTCCCATGATAAAATGGCTTATCCAAATGTTGGAACACCTCCAAAGACGGCTACTCGAATGTACCTCGTCTATCTTTCTCTCTCTCCCAACTTACAATATCAGAATTTGTAATTTTGTATTCCTGTATTTATACAAAATACAAAAGAAGTTAGTATATAGAACTTCTCTCTTAGGGTTACAAATTAGAATTCAAAATGGAAATCAATTTGGGGGGGTTACAAATCTGGAACGTTGGATCACAAAGTATTGATGTTGTATATGAATGCAGCGATTACAAAATGTTGCTAATTGAGTTCATAGTTATAACAAGAGACTCAGTATTCAAATCTTCTTCAAATCTTCATAGATTTAAGCCACAACATGAGCGGCTAATCTTTTTCTTTTTTAGGGGATAATGAACCCCTAGTCGGTATTTTAGGATTAGTTTAGATTTCTAGTTCTTTTTAATTTAGATTTAATTCGTTGTATGACTTTAAGTCGTTAACATTTGATTAACGAGTTTTTAATTTGAATATCTAGTTTTCGTTTTTATTTTCTGTGTTTATGAAACAAGATCATACAACTGTTATTTTTTTTATTTTTAATCGAACGCTATGCTTTGATAGGATAGATCATGCTTCGGACAATCCTTGCTATAATTTTAGATCGGATAATGCTAAGTTTGATTAGAACACATCGTCTTGATAATCCGAGTTAAACTTATAGTTATGATTGAATTGGATAAAACCGATTGAATGAATTAGAATCTAAATGAAACTAAAATATTGGCTATGATGGATTTAAACCTTATGAATCTTTCTCTTATTTAAATCAAATATTTTATTTCGAGTTATTTAATTTCAAGATTTTTAGAATAAATAAAACATGTTCTTCTTAAAGAAAAATCAAATAGGAAATTCTAGTTGTTAAATTGTAATTTCGTCTTTTTAATCCTTAAGAAATGATATCCAGACTTAACCACCATACTACGTGTTAGTAATTAATTTTAGGATTTTAAATTATTATTTTGGTATGGTATGACAATAAACCAATTTTTAGTACCGTTGCCGGGAATTTGAATAGCACGGTTACGATTTATACAATTAGAATTTTTATTTGGCTTTCTTCTTTCTTTCGATATAATGTGGTCTAAGTTTCTCTTATTTTAGGTTTTCAAAGGCAAGACCAAACAAACAAATTTCAGCATGCAAAAGCAAAAGAAAACGGCTCACTGCTATCTAAAGCACCGTAAGTTTTAATTTGTGAGTTGTTTTTGTTAAAAGCAAAGAAAACTAGAGTTAAGGGGCCTGTTGCCCATCCTCAGTTTTTATTCAAATTTTACGTGCTTGGTTGCCGATCGTTGCTCACACAACTAACATTGTTCGATCCTAAAATTGAATGAACCTTTAAGCATAACTGATTAGCTTTTTCTTTCCCACACCTAACCCCTCTATTGACTTCCATAAACCCTCCAATGGCATAAGTCCATTAGGAAGACTAATAGACTAAGTCATTGATCGAGTATTATACTCCGTCAGAGTATGTGTCACCATCCTGCATCCAACCTCCTACAGTTGGGGCATCACATTATGAAATCAAGTCTAACATAATACAAATGCTGCCATCGTTCTTTGAATTTAGTAATGAAGACCCGTATAAGTGCGTTGATGAATTCTTAGAGATATGATCAACTATTAAAATAAGTAACTTCTCAAATGAAGCTCTCAAAATGAAACTGTTCCCCTATTCGCTAAAATATAAAACTAAACATTGGCTTAATTCCGTAGAAGCCGACACAATAACCACATGGGCCAAATTACAACAGGAATTTCTTGAAAAGTATTTTGCGATATGCAAGACTAATCAGATTTGATGCGCCATTATGAGTTTTACCTAACTCGATAGCGAGACCTTTCACAAAACTTGAAAATGCCTTAAGAATCTCATTAGAGCTTGTCCTCATCACTAGGTACCGAAGTGGCAATTAGTCCAATGCTTTTATGACAGTTTGATACCTCAACACCATCAATTTGTTAATGCCACTTGTGATGGTACCTTTATGTTGAAAAACGAGAACGAAGCATGGAGCCTTTTTGAGACTTTGAGTGAAAATCTCCAACATCAAGCCTTAGCATTTCAGACCGGTAGATCTATAGCCTCTTCTACCACGAAACCTTGAGTCATTGATCGAGTATTATACTCTGTCAGAGTATGTGTCACCGTCCTGCATCCAACCTCCTACAGTTGGCGCATCACATTATGAAATCAAGTCCAACATAATACAAATGCTACCATCATTCTTTGAAGTTAGTAATGAAGACCCATATAAGTGCATGGATGAATTCTTAGAGATATGATCAACTATTAAAATAAGTAACTTCTCAAATGAAGCTCTCAAAATGAAACTGTTCCCCTATTCGCTAAAATATAAAACTAAACATTGGCTTAATTCCGTAGAAGCCGACACAATAACCACATGGGCCAAATTACAACAGGAATTTCTTGAAAAGTATTTTGCGATATGCAAGACTAATCAGATTTGATGCGCCATTATGAGTTTTACCTAACTCGATAGCGAGACCTTTCACAAAACTTGAAAATGCCTTAAGAATCTCATTAGAGCTTGTCCTCATCACTAGGTACCGAAGTGGCAATTAGTCCAATGCTTTTACGACAGTTTGATACCTCAACACCGTCAATTTGTTAATGCCACTTGTGATGGTACTTTTATGTTGAAAGTTGAGAACGAAGTGTGGAGCCTTTTTGAGAGTTTGAGTGAAAATTTTCAACATCAAGCCTTAGCATCTCATACCGGTATATCTATAGCCTTTTCTACCACGAAACCTTGAGGCATCTATGAGGTTACGTAACCTCTCGATCTAGTGACCACTTTAATACAAACTTTGAGTCAACTTCTATCAAATGATCAAAATAATTTTTTTATTTTTTAAAATTATTTATATATTTTGATCACAAAATTATCTTTATAGTTCATCTCAATGAGAGAAGTCTGAAAAATATAATAATTTGATCAAATAATGACAAAATTTCAATTAAATATATAAAAAAGTCGATAAACCCCGATTTGACATCTCTAAAAAGTTAATTTTTTTGGTAAAAGATTGGATTTTAAGTTACACTGTTTGGTATCTCTATAAAGTTTACTATTTTTTTAAAATAAAATGAAATAATTATTGACAATTCTTGTACCATCTTTTGAGTTTTCGAGTTACTCAACCTAATCACAAAATTACTTTTAACAATACTTTATTAGATATATATATTCAAAATACGACAACATTGACAAGTTTAAATAGTTTATCTTCATAGTATATTCAAATATAAAATAGGTTCAAATAGTTTCAAAGACACTAATAAATTAATAAGATATTCAAATATAAAACAAGTTCAAATAGTTTCAAACACACTCATTAATTAAAAACATGTTCAAATACGAGTTCAACTACAGTTCTATAAATTATGAAATAAAACAAATTATATTGAAAACAAATTATTCATAGTAAATAAATTATATTATCGTCAAATAAATTACATTCTTATAATAATAGTAATAATAATAAGGATATTAACATGCATAAATACTTTATTCTTAAAGTCTTCCAATTAATCAAAACCTATTACCCACAACCCAAAAGATCCAAAAAACAAATATAGTAAAAATTAATTATAAACACTTACAACAATATAAATTGAAGTTTAGAAAATACCTATTTAAGAGAAGAAAATTTAAAATTTTTTATCAGCAATGAGTAAAATTGATAACGGGTAAAGCTGTTTGGGTGGGTAAAAAAGTTATTGGTGCCGCGGCAAAGCATTTTTGACAACTCCTCTTTTGCCATAGTTTGTTCCTCAAAAAAATAAACATTACGTTAGGCAGTGAAATAAAGTTAGGCGGTGCCTTATGCGGTGAAGGCAGGAGGTGACTATAGCTTTTTTGAGAATATAAAACACATAACCCAACATATGGTGATTTACCTTAATGGTAAGAACAGTTTAGGTTATAAAGCTTATTGAAGAGATTATACATACAAAAAATTAAACTAATTAGACATAGATTACTAAAAAGTGTTTGATGTTCCTAAAATTGTAAACTTATATATTATAGCTAAAATAATGTAATTATAACTTTAAATAGTAATTACAAATATTTGTTAATGTTGTAAACTAATAGTTTAAAATAATAAAGTTCGTATTTATTAATATAGATCAAATGCTATAAAGTTTGAATTTTTTTTAACTTTATCCTAAACTAAAAGATAAAAGATATAATTTAAATAGCAACAAACACCCCACAATATGGCTCGAATATGTTTATCCTAAAAAAAAATAGATGTATGATTGTAAGAGTACACCTTATAATTTTCTTAGAATTAATTTATTCCAAGATCTAGTTTTTGATCTCTGATCAATTTAATTGTTTGTGTGAATTTTTTAAAAATATATTTTATAATGTGACTAATTTAAATCATCTAAATGAATCATTGAATAAATCTACCATAATAATTATAAGACAAAAATAAAAAAGGGCTTCATTTCTTTAAAAAATAATTAAGAGAATCCAATTGGCATGGCCAACCCTACCTCCTTCCTGAAACATAAAAATCAACTTTGTGTTCGTTTCCGATCACTAAAAAAAAATCGAGTGTCAACTTAAAAGTTATTTTCTTATGCTGCACAATTTGGTATATTTTAAAAATTATTATTTTTTCAATAAAAAACTTATTCATATTTTAAATAATCTCACTTCTTTATTGAATGAAATAAGAATAATACCCATAATAAAAAGATTAAATATATTCTCAAAATAAAGAGGTAAAAAATTCATAAAAAATACTAAAACTAAAAAGTAACAAGCAAATGCATATTAGAATCTTAACGGAAAAAAAAGTTTGTCCAAGTAATCTAAAAATCTATTACCCCAAATAATCTATTTTTTTATTTAAAAGAGATATAAGATTATATTACATATTGTTGGAAAAAATATCACGCCATAAGAAAAATACTCGGTGAACCAGAAAATATATTTTTATTGACTTTCAACAATTACAATAAACAGAATTTACAGAAACGAAATTGCAGAAAATAACATGAATAGAATATGCAAATCGAGTCTTGCAAACGCAGTTTTCTTAAGAATGATTCACCGCCTACTGAGAGTTTTGTAGGTTTTCACCGGCGCCACTCTCTCAGGATAAAACAGTTGACCTGAACGTTGGAATACCACCAATGATCGGTTATGAACGTACTTCATATGTCTTCTCTCACAACAGACTATCAGAATTTGTATCTCTCTTCCTCCTCTTTATGTATTCTGTCTCCACTTACCTGTTGTCTGTGTATCTATGCAGAATACTACACGAGTCTCTTGATATAGGATTTCTCATATGGAGAGTTATACTAGAATTGAATTAGTAATTGCATGTCCAATTTAATTGTCAATTGAATTCTAGTATTAAATCCAATTGAATGGCCAATTCAATTGCTAATTGAATTTAGAAAATAAAACCAATTAAATTCAAAAAATTTCAACACATAAATCACGAGATTGTATTTTTCTTAGTATAACAAGTGGTTAAAGAATTATGTATTTATTGAATAATTCATTTCACAAAATGTGAAATTATAATACTTTAAAAAATATGATATTAATAATCTCTTCACTAGTCCTATAAAATTATTTATCATTATATATATTTTTTAATTATTAGTATGATTAATCAAATAGAGTTCTAAGGGATTAATATTCTATATCTACCAAACAAGACTCTACGGCATTCTTTGATAATTGTTATAGAGTTTGTAATTGAATTACAATTATGTAGAATTTAGGAGTATATATGGGTCAGTTTGGTTCGGTTCTGTACTAAATTTAGAACCGAATTAATTTTGATCACTTTTAATTTTTTAGACCCAAAACCCACCCAATCATTTTGTAGAACCAAACAAAAGTAAATTAATAAAAATTAGGTTAGTTTGGTTTGGAACCACGGTTCCATGGCTTTTAAAATTTACTTTGTAGGCATATAAAAAATTACTATGTATAACTTTTAAAAGTTTGAAATAAATAATAAAAAATGCTAACACCCATATAGTATAATAAAATCATAAAATAAAAGTTTAAAATAATTATTTTACAATCTATTTAGTGAAATAAATAACAAATATCTAACAAAAAATTCACAAAAATCAATGACATATAACAAATAAATAGTAATTAATAATAATTATCTAATCACATGACTTTTTCTTTTTCAATTTGGAAAATTAGAAAAAAAATTTATTTTTTCTATATGAATCTCACAATAATTACATATGTATTCTAATAGTTATTATTTATATATATATATATATATATATATAGGTATATATATTAATTGGGTCTATACGGATCAATTCTCAGGTTAGCGTCGGTGAATCTAAAACTAACTCAAGAACTGAATCAATATTATCAGTTTGTATTTTTTGAGAAGTAGAACTAAACCAATTACTTATAAAAATCGAACCAACTCAACCCAACGCATAGTGGTAGAATTGGTTCGATTCTTGGGTTTTTTGAATCTCTTGTGCACCCCTAATATAGATCCAACAATTCTTTACCTGCTTGCTACAAAATAGACTGGATTCGTAGTCTAATTGAATTACCAATTCTACCAAAATAGTGGATTAGTAATACCCACCTCAACTATTCCCAATCTACTATGCCTGAATTGGAAAATAAATACCATTATTACTCTTACCCATTCCTAAAGTCTTGCTAAATGGAAACTTCAATATGTAGCTTTAACCGTTAGCTTGTTCCCTAAAGTCATGCTAAATGGCAACTTCAACTGTTAGCTTCAATCGGCTAGTCGGGTTCTACTCGGACAGATAGCCGGTTAGGCTACTGGTAACTTTAATCGGCTAGCTAGTGGGGTCTCGGTCGTATGGTTGCAGTATAAGGATAATATTAAAAATTAATAAATATAATCATATCCCACTTTATTCAATTCTACACAAAGAAAAAATGATTGTTAGCCCAAGGGCTTTTTATTTTGATTTTGATAATTTTCGTAATTTATTTTCTAAAGAATAAATGGCTTTAAAAGAATAATATTTTTATATTTTCAAAATAAAAGTGTTAACACATTTTGAACAAATGATTTGACACCTTAACAAAAAAAAATGACTTATCTATCAAAAGAATGAAAACACTAAAGTATTCTTGCATAAGAATATTTTGAGTTAAACTCAATTGAAAAATAAGTCAAACATTTTTAAGGTAAAAATATACTTGAATCACATCAAGTGTGTCAACCTCTTTGAACGAATGGTTTGACACCATAACAGTTTCATGAAGTTATCCTTCAGGTATCAAAGTTAGTGCCGACACAAACAAGTTTTGTGTCAATACAAAAGACCCGTAGCTCTCAGGACTCAAAATGAGTCGATACAAATAAATTTTGTGTCAATACAAAAGTGTTTCTTACTTTTGGTATCCAAAATTTTAAGTCGACACAAATGGAAATTGTGTCGACATAAAAGAACCGAGGCCACCTGCAGCATTTGAGGTGTCGACACCAATTGGAGATGAATTGACACAAAAGTCCCGAAGCTGCCTGAAGAATTTGTGGTGCCGACACTAGAGGCCTCAAGTGTCGACACAACTATACCGAGACTTTCTGCAGAATTTAGTGTCGACACCAAAGAAGATATGAGTCGACACAAAGTGCCTCCTCCCGAATTCTGAAGTGCATTTGAGTCGACACCAACTGAAAATGAGTTGACACAAAAGTACCGAGACTTCTTACAAAAATAGTGTCGACACCAAAGAAAAATTGAGTCGACACAAAGTGCCTCATTCGGATGCTGAAGTTTCAAACGAGTCGACACCATATTAAAATGTGTCGGCACCATGATGTTGGTAAGGTAGAGTGCAAAAATTGAATTTTTGTCGACCCAACCACTTAAGGGATCCTGCCATAGACATTTTGTGTAAACACCAAAGATAGTTGTGTCGACATCGGCGACGAAAATTCAAATTCGCGACAAATTTCAACCGTTGAATTTTTAGCATTTATTGCTCTCGCCTACCTCCAACGGTCATGAATGCACAAGAGCTTATATAAGGAGTAACTTCTCAGCATTTACTCCAACTGGAGACCTATATTTACTGTTTTATTGTTTGAATCAAACTTATAATTCTTAAGCCCTCATTTATTGCTGAATCTCTAACTCTTGTTCCTTATCTCTCTTTACTTTCTCATTTATTGTAAATTATTTATGTAAAGAGAGTGATTGTTTCTCATTTATACACTTCATTTATTGTAATAAAAGGTGAGTCACTATTTATCCTTTGAGTGAGTGAGTAAATCTCATCAAAGAAGAGTTCAAGAGAGATTAGAAAAAAATAGAGACTTGTTTTTATTGGATCTTTGTGAAGCTGTTTTAGGCTTGTGAATGTGCCCATAAACATTCGGTTTACTCAAGCGAAGTTTTGAAGTTGTAAAGGCTTGGAATGCGTCCATGAAGCATTCTAGATAGTGAAAATACTTAATGGATAACTTGAGGAGTGGATGTAGGCTTGAAAAAAACCGAACCACTATAAATTTTGGTATCCGGTTCAATCTCTCTATCCCTAACCACTTTAATATTTGTATTACTTTAATCCTTGATTAAATTGCTATATTTGTGTGTTTTATTAAAAGGTTCTCAAAAAAAATTTAAAATTGTTATTTATTTTTTAAAGACCTAATTCACTTCCCCTCTTAGGTTGCCTAGAACTAACAATTGGTATCTGAGCTTGGGCTCTTGTTTTTACTTAACACTCTAAGAGTTTATATGACAACCACTAGCATCGAACCTATCCAATCCGAAGGTCAGCCGACCAACAGACCCCATTTGTTCAATGGAACAAATTACAATTATTGAAAGGCTAGAATGAGTATTTATATTCAAGCCGTAGATTATGACTTTTGGCGGGTTATCTTAAATGGACTAAAAAGACCCACCAAAATTGTTGAAAGGGCTGCTGTCCCTAAACCAGAAGCTGAATGGACTGAAATTAATATTAGAAAGATACAAAAAAATGCTAAAGTTATGAATCTCCTATATTGCTCACTTGACCCAAATGAGTTCAATAGGATCTCTACATGTGACACTGCAAAAGAAACATGGGATAGATTCAAAGTCACCTATGAGGGTACAAATCAAGTGAAAGAGTAAAAAATTAGTCTGCTTGTGCATAACTATGAATTATTCAAAATGAAGTATTATGAAATAATTTCTGATATATTTACTCGCTTCACTGATATTATTAACAGACTGAAATCTCTTAGCAAAATTTACACTAATGTAAAAATGGTAAGAAAATTATGAAGTGTATGCCAAAGAGTTGAGAAGCTAAGGTCACGGCCATTCAAGAAGCCAAAGACCTGAACAGGCTCAGTCTAGAAGAGCTCTTTGGTTCTCTCATAACCTATGATATTAACATCATGATGCATGAAGAGGTCAACTCATGAAGAAGAATCTAAGAAAGACTCATCAAGTGATAAAAATGAAGACATGGCTCTCATCACAAAGAAATTTAAAAAGTTTCTTAGAAACAAGAAATAAGGAGGAAGAAAATTCTTCAAGAAGGAAGGACACCGAGGCAAGCCTACTAAATTCAAAGGCGACTCTAGCAAGTTAAAGAACGAATTCAAAAAGGAAAAAATTATTTTCTATGAGTGTAACAAGTCTGGACATGTAAAGGCTGAGTGTCATCAGCTCAAAAAGCAATTTAAAAAGAGTTTCAAAAAGGCCACGATAGCTGCTTGGGGTGAAAGTGATGACAGCAACTCTGAAAATGAAAAAGAGAAAAATAAAGTAGCAAATATATACCTCATGGCCAAAGAAGATGATGAGGTAACTTCTAACCCTTTCTCCTTAGACGAATTGCAATGTGCATTTGAAGATCTGTATGATGAGTTGAGAAAGATGAGTGCAAAGAATTCTATTTTATAAAAGTTAGTTCTTTCATCCTCAATTGAAACTGAAATTTTGAGAAATGAAAAATATGTTCTATCAAAATAAGTTTCTGTTTTGAAGGATGAAAATAAAGTTTTGATTGAAAAAGTTGAGAACCTCATAAAAACTGTTTATAAGTTCATTCAAAGAAAGAACAATTTAGATAAACTTCTTGGGATGCAAAAATGGGTTTTTGATAAAGTTGGAATCGGGTATAAACCCAAGAAGAAATAAAAATTCTTAAGCAATATTTTTGTCAAAACATCATTTAATCATACAAATGTCAATTGCTTTCATTGTTACGAGTATAGACACATTGTCACGAGTATAGACACATTATCACACACTATTCACACAGAAAATTCTCAAATATATA
The DNA here is from genome assembly GCA_034768845.1 of Heliamphora exappendiculata. NCBI lineage: Eukaryota > Viridiplantae > Streptophyta > Magnoliopsida > Ericales > Sarraceniaceae > Heliamphora > Heliamphora exappendiculata. The sequence goes on along the minus strand of JAOTRH010469852.1, from coordinate 3,138 downwards.
TATCAAGAAGGCTTGGGTTCTTAAAGGAGCATACTCTCAAGAAACTAACACGAAAAGACCCAAGAAAATTTAGATACCAAAAGTCAAAACTTGATTCTCTTTGTAGGTATGTCTCAAATCCTCATTCAAGGAGGGAATGTGGTATCTCGATAGTGCTTACTCAATATACATGACAAGCGACCAATGTTTGCATCTCTCAAACCAAAAGATAGTGGATTTGCGACTTTTAGAGACAATAACAAAGCAAAAACCATAGAAATTAGCTGTATTGATAAAATTTCTTCCCCTTCTATTGAAAATATTTTGCTTGTTGATGGTTTGAAACATAATTTTCTTAGCATAAGCCAACTTTATTACAAATACTACAAAGTTGTGTTTGATCATGTTAAATGTATTATTGAAGGTTCAACCAATAACAAAGTTATTTTTGAAGGTCAAAGACAATAAAATATTTATACATTTACTCTCAATGATCTTTCTAAGAATGACACCAAGTGTTTAGCCGCTTTGAGTGATAATAGTTGGTTGTGGCATAGAGGGCTTGGATATGCACACATGAACTTAATTTCTAAACTTTTGAAATAGATAAAGTGTATGATGCATGTCAACAAGGCAAGCAAATTAAAAAAAAATTTCATTCTAAAAATGAGATTTCAACATCTAGACCATTTCAACTATTGCACATGGATTTATTTGGTCAAACAAGGACTTTAAACCTTGGAGGCAAGAGATATATATTTGTTATTGTTGATGATTTCACTAGATACACTTGGGTGTTGTTCTTAACTAATAAGAATGAAGCCTTTGCCTATTTTATAAAATTGTCTCGGAGAGTTCAAAATGAAAACAGTTTTCAACTTACAAGTATCCGAAGTGATCATGGTAGAGAATTTGAAAATAAAAATTTTGAAAAATTTTGTGGTAAAAATAGTATTAACCATAAGTTCTCTACTCCTAGAACCCCTCAACAAAATAGAGTTGTTGAGAGAAAGAATATGACATTTGAAGAAATGGTAAGGACCATACTCTATGAAAATAATCTACCACGACACTTTTGGGCCGAGGCTGTCAACACCGCTTGGTTTATCATAAACAGAGTTATGACAAGAGTTTCTCTTAAAAAACTCCATATGAGTTATGAAATTGAAGAAAACTTAACATTAGTTATTTTTGCGCTTTTGGATGCAAATAATTTGTTTTAAACAACAATAAAAAACTTTTGAGCAAGTTCGACGCAAAATCTAATGAATGTATTTTCTAAGATATTCTACATCTAGTAAAACGTATAGAGTTTTCAACAAAAAGACGCTAGTTGTTGAATAATCTATACATATTTTTTATGAAGCTAATCTTGGTTCTTCAAAGAATTTTTGTGAAGATAACCTATTGAATATAGAAAAATGTATTGAAGATATTTTTATCAAAGAAAAGGAAGAGCCAAATCAAGAGAAAGTTTCAAATTTTCAACAAAATGCAGTCTTATAGATTGCTGAATCTGAAAATTCAAAAAATTCAGACCTACCTGAAGAATGGAGGTATCCTCACGGTGACCCGAAAGATCTTATCATTGGTGATTCATCGCAAGGTATCAAAACTCTTTCATCTCTACATAATGTTTATGGTATTTTAGCATTTTTTTTTCAGATTAAACCAAAATATTTTGAGAAAGCCGAAAACGATAAATTTTAGATCTTGGCTATGCAAGAACAGCTAAATCAATTTGAAAAAAATAAGGTTTGGACTTTAGTTCCAAGACCTAAGGAACACTCCATTATTGGTACAAAATATGTTTTTAAAAATAAAATGAATATGAATAGAGTAGTTCTTATGAACAAAACTCGATTGGTAGCTCAATGTTACAATCAAGAAGAATGCATCGATTTTGATGAGATTTTTGCTCCTATGGCTAGGCTTGAAGCCATTAGGATGTTGCTTGCTTTTGCATGCTTTAAAATTTTCAAACTCTATCAAATGAAAGTCAAACTCTATCAAATGGATGTCAAAAGTGCCTTTTAAAATAGTTTTATCTCGGAGGAAGTTTTTGTAAAACAAACTCTTGGCTTTGAAAATCCTGATTTTCTAAACCATGTTTACAAACTTACTAAAACTCTCTATTGTTTAAAGCAAGCACCTAGAGTATGGTATGAAAGGCTAAGTAAATTCTTGATTGAAAATGAGTTTACAAGAGAAAAAATAGATACTACTCTTTTCATCAAGTCTCAAGGAAATGACATGCTAATTGTACAAATTTATGTAGATGATATATATTTTGATGCAACTAACGAATCTCTTTGCAAAGACTTTGAAGTGTATGCAGGGAGAACTCGAGATGAATATGATGGGTGAGCTCAACTATTTTTTCGGACTCCAAATTAAACAAACTCAAGAAGGAAACTACATCAATTAAGCTAAATACACGAGAGACATATTGAAGAGGTTCGACATGCTTAAGGCAAAACTAATGAAAACTCCAATGTGTCCTACAATAAAGCTTGACAAAGAAGAAAATGGCATAGCAGTAGATGAAAAGCGTTATAAGTGTATGATCGGATCTCTTTTATATTTAACTGTTAGTCGTCCAGATATTATGTTTAGTGTATGCATGTGTGTTAGATTTCAATCAAATCCTAAAGAATCATATGTAACCGCAATTAAGCGCATCTTTAGATACCTTTTAGGTACACAAAATCTAGGATTATTTTATCCTAGAGGAATAGTCATTGAGTTATTTGGCTATTCAGATGCTAATTTTGCCGAATGCAAAGTAGATAAAAAATGCACAAGTGGTACTTATCAATTCCTATGACTCTCACTAATCTCTTAGTTTAGCAAAAAAAAAACTCAATTGCCTTGTTTACAGCCGAAGGTGAGTACATTGCAGCTGGAAGCTGTTGTGCACAAGTTCTTTGGATGAAACAATTAGAAGATTATGATTTTCATTTAGATCATATCCCTATTAAATGTGATAACATTAATGCAATTAATATATCCAAGAACCCAATGCAACACTCAAGAACCAAACACATAGAGATTAGACATCATTTTATAAGAGATCATGTGCAAAAAAAAATATCGAACTTGAATTTATAGGCACAGATTACCAATTAGCAGATATTTTCACAAAACCCTTAAATAAAT
>JAOTRH010469842.1:0-27118 GCA_034768845.1 Heliamphora exappendiculata | reverse complement strand
CCAATCCAATTGTAATTGAATCTGCTATTGAAATCTGAATTTCCATGGCCAATGAAATTCACAGATTCCAACAAAAAACACCCAAAAAAACTCGGCTTTTTTCGGGCAACAAAAAAGTCGGTAGAAGGTAAAAGCCACTTCTTGACATCTGTGTCAACTTTTTTTTTTTAAAGTTATAAGCTGATAAGCTGTCAAAAATTAAATAAATAAACTAACACAAATCCTCATAAGCTTTACGAGAGTGTAAACCCAAATGTGACTAATATTTTTTATGATCGGTGACAGTTTGTTTCATAGCAAGTTCGAAAATACTATTATATGTATTGGAGGACAGAAGTATAGATTCATTCAAAAATATGGTCCGAGGGCGCCAAAAATTTGAGTAAGTATCCTCAAATATCACAATTGCACGAATCACAAATAATTTTCTATAAATATTTTTTTGTGATTCTGAATAATCACAGCTGTCCGTTCATGTGAGACCAACGCACTTAGATAGTGAATCTCACATAAACGGATGGCGACAGTCATTCGGGACCAAGTGATTTTGGATCTTATAATAATTTTTACTAGAACACCCCTGTAAAATTGTTTCAAGATTCACTAGGGGACAGTTCTTTAAACAAAATCTCATTCACAATTCTCAAATAACTTTGCTTCAAAGGAGAAGAGAATCTCGGCGAATCTAACACCGGGAAACAAGTTTTATTTACATTCAACATGCCTGATCATTATCATCATCAGATGCAACGTTAATTACATATACTTTGGTTGTACGCTTATTAATGTGATGATGATGAAATACATTCATAGTAAAATACTGCCTAAGACCAAGAATACCTTGGATCAACCGCTACTACTATACGTACGTAACATAGGATGGGATATCTTGCCACGAGCAATCTGAGTTCTTGTCCTTGAGAAGTTCACCAAAATTATGGTTAATTGTTTTTCAACTTTTCATAGCCCAGATGAGCGGTTCGCGTACTCCTGGACCAATGCCCCGAACAGCGAAGGCCTCTCTAGCAAGTGAGACGGCTTGTCGAACTCTTTTGCCCGCCCTGTTGAACAGTGTGAGAAAAGGACATCATCAGCTAGGAGACTCAAAACAATAGGAATAGCACAGAATTGGTAAGGTTGCTTTATTACGACTTGGGAATCGTGGGTTCTAACCAACTCTGCTTACATTGATTCGGGGTACGAAAAGTGGGTGCGCGTAAATGTGTGAATGTTGAATTCATTAGGGACACTGTGCATGACAAGATTTTTATATCCTTTATATATTTCTTTTATTTTCTTAAAAATGGTTTTTGCAATGTTTTATACAACATTTTATGTATAATAAGAGAGTCTATTAAAAAGTTCTATAGTAAACTCGAATAACTAATTAAATATGCCTCTTAGCTAGACGAATGATTAACTAAAAATATCGGACACATATGTCATATCTTTACCAAAATGTCGAGTATCCGACATCGGTACTTTATATGTTTAAAATAGTCCATATAATATAGTTAATTAGAAAAAAGTATCTTGGGCATCAAGAGTACAACTACGTACATTCTACACTTTCTAGATTGTACTAAGAGAAGCACAAACCGGCAACGAGGATCACAATTAGTTGTAAAAGTCGGTTTGATTTGTATAGCTTGTAAAATGGCAGATAAATTGTTAATCTGAAGGATGGGGAAATTTATATATATATAAGATGAAGAAATTACTTAATTACCTGCATCTATAACTATAACCCTATCACAGTCCATGACCGTTGGTATCCTGTGAGCAATGCTGATGATTGTACAGGCTGCAAAATCCTCTCGGATGATCTTTTGAATCACAGCATCGGTCTGCGAATCAACAGAAGCTGTTGCCTCGTCCATAAACAAAAGCCGGCTGTGCTTCAGCATTACCCTTCCCAAGCAGAGAAGTTGCCTCTGCCCCACACTCCAATTGTCTCCATTGTCAACAACTAAATTGTCAAAAAAGAAATAACATGTTAGACCTTCACTCGCTAATTGGAAACTTAAAACCGAATGTTCTGATGATGAATTATGATCATTACCTAAAGAATCAAGTTTACCAGGTTTCGCAGCCACCATGTCTTTAAGTTGACAACGCTCGAGGCTCTAAAAGAAAAACTCAGATCACTTAAGTCACAAGAAAACCTCAAACTTTGTGTGCTTTTGTAAGGATGATACATATGAACAGATGCAAAGCTAGGATTTTTGCTTAGAGGGAGCAAACAGACTTGAAATCACGCTTCAAATCACAATTCACAAGGATTCAGAGATTCACAAAAATAATATATTTTACCTTAGTAAGATGCAAGGCGAATCAGATGTTCAACAAAAAAAATTAAATAAAAATCAGAGAGATTTAAAAAATCACAATTGTAAAAATATGAGATTTTAACATAAAAATCACAGATTCAAAAGTGATTTTAACACACATATTGCAATTCAGCTCTTTTGTATTTGCTATCCCCGCCATTGCAAGTGACTTCTTGACCTTTGAAAAGAAGGGGCAAATATATAATATGGGGGGGCATATATGGGGGGCAAATGTATAATACAGAGGACAAATTATAAGATAGCAGTACAGGTTTAAAAAATTGCAGTGAGGACACAATTATAGCATTTTAAACAGGTTTTCCTCATTTTATATTCAGCTGGTGCCGATTCTAACACCTTCCTAATCGATTCATTTTTTGTATTTCATCATTCCTTGTAATACCATCAAGGCATCAACATTCTCATTTCTACCCAATTTCCAGTACCATACATCATTTATAAATATTGTGCGATAACCTACGGTGATTGAAAACTTGAATCCAACTCTATTCCAAGGGAAGGTTGGACTATTCTTAAGTAAATGGATTGGTTATCATAACCATCCCAGTAGTGTGCCACATCTCATGAGATAGCGTTTGGAGGATTGAGATTCTCTGTTCCAAAATATTTATATCCTTATGTTTCATCACACTCTAAACTATTATATCATGTCTCGAGAACCTCATGTCTCGAGATTTTCAATAATCCAATGACTTACAGTGCATTGAGACAAAGGGACATGGATATTTTGGGACTGAGGATCCCATCCCATGTTTGGTTACCCAAAAGCTCGTAACAGCTAACGTGGCATTTGGTATACGGCATTATGAACTGAGAAAATGAAATATTTTTAGGCGCAACAGGTGTATGATAAGAAAATAAGAACAACATGTTTACCTGCCATATCTTTTCATCTGAATACTTTCCAATTGGATCAATGTTGCTTCTCACAGTTCCTTCAAAAAGTACAGGTTCTTGAGGAATGATCCCAAAGCGAGACCTAAGATCATGAAGCCCTAGAATGGTAATGTCAATGCCATCAATGATTATTCTCCCTCCAGAAGGCTCAACTAGCCTAAAGAAAACCTGGATTAGTGTCGATTTTCCACTCCCTGTTCGACCAACTACACCAATTTTCTCCCCTCCTCGAATGTTGAGTGTAATGCCTTGAAGAACCAGAGGGGTATTCGAGCGATACCTAACCTGTTCACCAAGAGTTCAAGGAAGTATCATATCAGAAAGGGCTCCAAATAATATTAGAAGAGATTAATAATATAGCTCGAGTCATGGTAACAAAAAATGCTAAGCTCATTGACAAGGCACTTGAGGAAATTTACTTCAAAAAATTCTATCAATTTATACAGAGAGCCTGGTGTTCTCTCAAAGGTTCAGATCCCTATAGACAGAAATCTTGTGAGAATTTGTTCTCTACTTTATTGTTGGTTCCACAGTCCACACCTAATTAACATGAACATGGATACGCGATACAACACGAACACTTCGACTCGTTGATTTTCAAAAAATGAAAGACACAATACATTTAGGACATGTTAAAAATTTATGTTTTTACATATTTATTATATGTTAAATATATGAATAATGTAATAAATAAAAAATATGCAAGATGTTAATAAATTTAAAATGTTTATATTACATCTTATAAATATTCCATCATATATTTAGTACACATGTTGCATTTCAAAGAATTTAAAATATTGTTACTATGAAGAGATATTCATCCATAGGAAGTGTTTGGAGTTTAGACAGTTCAAGAAGCGCCATCGAAATATCCGCAAAGTGTCAAAAAAGTGTTTGATATTATAATTTTAATTTTTTAACTTAGATACATTGAAAAAGTGTCGGGCACACTTTTAAAAGTGTCCAAAGAGTGTCAGTGAACGACACGGGTGCCCGACATGATACACCTGCTCTGTGGAAGTGTCCTTGCTTTTTAGGTTCACATCATGGAGCCTTACCAGAACAATTTAGCAACAAAGTATTTGTTATTGGGAATAAGTGCCTTCAAAAACCATTGTAGCATAATCAAATCGAAACAAGTCTAAGTCAAGTTACCTGCAAATCTTTGAGCTCAACATTGCCATGGGTAGGCCAATTTGGAGAAAGAAGACAATCCTTTTTCTCCCATTCAGCCTCTGAAGGAATATTACAAAACTGTTTTATCCTCTCAACAGAAACCATTCTATTTTCTACGAAGCAACTCATATATATGGCCCAGAATAGAATGCTGTTCAGCGACAATCCATACGAGAGAGATAATCCTACATTCTCTGTGCAATAATGAACACCTCAGTTTTCCGCATTTGAGAATCAAGTAGCATAGTGGAAAAAGGTAAATAACAAAGAAACAACTCATTTTTATTAGATGACTACCTGGCCTTATTATACTGCTAGGCAAAAAGATCAAGAACATTGCAGAAATGCAAAGAATGATGGTTCCAATCAATTCCAAACGGAAGCCCAACCACTCGTTGGATCCATTGTTGTGGAAATCCATACGCAAATTTGCATTCACTCTGTTGACATTCTCCCCGGAAAACATTTCTTGCTTCCTGAAACAGCGAATTGTCGTAACACCAGAAATGCTTTCTGAGAAGTGATGAATAACGGGTGCTTTGGTAATAGAATCGAGTCGAGTTAGTTCACGAGATGTTGCAAGATAGTATCCCTAAAACCAGAAGAAACAGGAATCATGATAATAAATTCATGTGTAGTTTCATTGCTTATATTACTTTTAATCCCAGAAAAAAAAACAACTATGATTTTTACGGTTCAGTGAGTCACATGAGGGATATACTAGAATTCCACCATGCCAATGTCCAATATTTAAAATTTCAAGATATCTCCAAGAACTTTCACAATTTGTTCCCACCATGGAACCAATTTCATGTTCTCCAATACAAAAAAATTCAGTGCTTTAAGCCTTTAACCAATTTTCGTTATCTATTTGGAAAAAGTAATTAAGCCTCTTTTGACAGGACATGGTGAAATGGAAGAAGACAAATCATTGATTCCATGTCATTAAAGAAAGATTAAACTGCGCCAAAAAAATAGATCAACACTCAGTGTTGTTAAATAAATGCCCATACCCGGTACCAGAAATTCAGCCAAGCAAGTGGGATTAATAGGAATATCGTTGGCCAAGCGTACTGACAAGTGATGATGATGATGCTGAGCACTGTGATGTACATGGAAATAGTCATGCTTAAAAAGAAGGGAAGGAAGAGATCAATGTTGGTCTGATCAGTTGATGCCTACATGAAGGAAGATAATACTGTCAATACCCAATAAGGAATTAATAAAATTAGCTATATTCTAAAACTAATTTAAATACAAGTTTGAGTATCCCATTTGGTATTCCAAGTTTTACCCGACTTAGGATTCTTCCCGAAGGTGTAGTGTCAAAGAATGAGATAGGAGCATGCAGGATGCTGTTAAGAATTTGCCTGAAGAAAATTTGTGCAGTCTTGAGCCCGAGGATTGTAACAAAAAAAGCTCTCATGATTATCAGCACTACTGAAACTGCTGCAATAATGGCATAGACACTAATGAATAGAGATGGGTTGAACGACATAGCACGCTCTTTTGAAGTTTCATATGCCAACCAATAATCGCTGGCCATTAGAGAAGATTGCCACACTAATGAGATTAGCAGCACCATTACTACACCCCACCAACCAAAAGCCTCGGTGCAATATTGTTTGTAGACACCTAAGCTGACTTTTCCGGTTTCTCGCTCCTCTTCTTTGATGAGCTTAGAAGTTCCCCTATCAGTATTGGATTGTTCAAGGGATTTGTCTTCACCATTTGCTTCCCCATGATCAGAAGATGCCCGGGGAACTTTCGGTAGTTCGGAGGAATTCTCATCGCGCATGGTAGTTTCCACTTCTACTAGTTCCATGGAGGTTTCGTGAGCAGCTACAAGTGCTTTGAAATCCAATCCAGATTCCAGAAGATCGTTGTACTTTCCTGACTGCACTATCATTCCGTCTCGCATGACCTGGTTTTGAAGGACAAGGGAGGGAAAAAGAGTCGACATTTTAGGCAGAAATCAAAAATTACATGGAAATTTGAATATGATTCATACTTACTAAGATGAGATCAATATTATGCAAGAAGTCAACTTGGTGAGTTACTAGTAGAATGGTCTTATCTTTGAGGACTCCCCTCACGCATTCCTGCCAAACAAGCATGAAGAGAAATTTAAGCTACGTTTCATCACATGAAAATAAATTGCTAGTTCTTTGACATTGTACTGAATTTTGTAACATTAACTTCCTCAATGAATTGGTTTCACATAATTATACCTAATGTAACTTCATATTCTCATAATTTGAAGAAAAGGTGGGAGATAATAACTTAAAACCGTACCTTTCTCAGTTTCTTTTAACAGCATTATAAGAGAAGTATAGGCAGTAAATTTATTCAATTTACATAGAATTGCTTGCACAAAGGCAAGTGGCAGCATATAATACACATCCAAAATTTAGAACACAAAAAGGGATTGTTTTCAAAAATAAAACAAAGATTTTGTAGTTTTCAACCAAATTTACGTGTCTTTCAGGTTCTTCTTGTTAGGAGCCAATAATCACCATGCCTTTGCTGTTTTGGGGACAATTTTGGTTTCAATGATGAACCTGTCTCCATGTATGTATTTAAACGAATAGTGTCATCTCAATGCAATGCCCAAACTAGGATGAAAATACTTAGTTTTTTTTATCACAAATTGTGTAACAATATTTTCACCTTGAATATTTCAGATCCAGTGTGAGCATCAACTGCACTGAATACATCATCAAGAAAATAGATATCGCAATCCTGATAAACAGCTCTAGCAAGTTGTATCCGCTGCTTCTGGCCACCGCTGAGGTTGATGCCACGTTCTCCAATCTCAGTTTGACCTCCATACTCCATCATTTCCAAGTCTTTCTCCAAGCAGCACACCCTAATAACTTCCCCGTACTTCTCTCTATTCATCGGTAAACCAAACAGGATGTTATCTTGAATGGTCCCGTTTTGAATCCACGACGTTTGTGCAACATAGGCAGTAGTGCCACATACTCTGACCTGTTAGATTACAACGAGCATACTTTTTTGTTAAATTATGAAATTATCCAACTAATACAAAACTCTTGCTATCAAAATAAATATTTTGAACTAGAAGATATCTTCAAAATTAAGAGATTGAAACAGAATGAGTATGTATGACGACACATCACGAATCACATTATAGTAGAAACAAAGACAATGTTACAAATCCAATTTCATAAAACGAACATTTCAAATGATATTTATGATTAGCTGTGCACAATGGGTCTTTGACAATATCCCATGTAAGAAAAAAACACTAATACAAAAGAGGCACTTCACAGAACAGCAATAGCACCAATTGCAAAAATTTCATTTTATTTGAAGACTTGTTAGCTAGAGGCATAAAGAACTGGAAGAGGAAACACCAAAATATTCAAAATGAAAATTCAGACCTTGCCCGATATTTTGTGCATCTCGCCAAGAATTGAGGCCAGGAGAGAAGACTTCCCTGATCCAACAGTCCCAACGATAGCTGCAAGTTCCCCTTTTCTGATCTCCAAGTTTAATTTTTTTATAACCTGTTCCCCACCTTCATCGTCCCAGCTAAAAGCTCCATCTTTCACCTCCACGGCGATCCTACCTTCATAACCTGCCTCTCTCTCCACCGACTCGTCAGCCAGCTCCTTACTGGTCATATACTTGTCCAACCTCCCAAGCGAGATCATTGCTTGTGACATTGAGATCATAGACTGCGGGAAGGTCCTTAACGGTTCCTGGAGAATCTTAAAAAGTGTTGTTGCGGTGAAAACAGTCCCGGCATCAAGAGGAACCCCCAACAAAATTGCAGTACCAAAGGTCATAGTAGATATAAGTAAGGGAGTGCTCCACAAAACAATGATATTGCCAGAGAGAGAATACATGAACTTGGACATCCACCCAAATTCTGATTCGCGGAAAGATTGAATTCTCTTGTTGAAGTGTTCTTCCCATGCCTGGAACTTGATTACACGCATGTAGTTAAGCATCTCATTTGTCGCCTTCATTCTTGAATCCCGATTTTTCATCACATTGTATTGGAATCGGTTGTTTCGTCGAGTGCCCATCACAACGAACAAAAGAATCCCTATAAGCCCGACCAGAGCTGTAACCGTTGAGACACCAAGGAAACGATATAGAAGTATTAAGGCAACAGCAACTTGCAGTGGCATAAGCCATATGGCATGTAGCTGCAGCATCATATCAGAGAGCTGCTGAGCATCTACGGCCATATAATTCACGATTTGTCCAACCCCGTGTGCTTGTCTAGCCGAACACGACAACCTCAGGCCCTTCTTGTATAAAGAAGTGAGGAGAGTAGACCGAATGAGCATTCCAAGCTTTTGTGAATTGAAATTGAATTGGTGTGAAGTAAAAACTTCCACAAATTTAGCAATGAGGAGAGTGACAACAAGATAGTATCCTTCATAGGGGGAGCTCCTCTTCTCAGATGTGAAATCGACGAATCCCTGGATGAGAAGGGGCCCTACGTACATGACGCAAAGCCGCACAATTGCAAGGAAAGCAGTGAACGCAATTTCCTTCCAGAAGCATCGAAGCAACGTGGTTCGAACAGGGTGCTTCGATTTTTCATGAGGCTTTGGCCAATTCAGAAAAAAGAGTTCCGACATTATTTCAGCTCTATGTTCTGGCGAAAGGGTCGGGATATCATCAGCCTTGAGAGGAGATTTATAACCTTTACTCAGTAGTGGATTCATCCAAAGCCAAAATGCTTTTGAGATGATAGAAGCCTTAGCAAATCCACTAACATTGGATTTGTCGAATAGGGGTTCGTTCAATTTCGCTTCTACTTCTACATTCATTACTGAATAATCTAATTCTCTTCCCATTGTAATCCCAGTGGATCCTCTTATGGCAACAATAAGGAGCACAATCGATAATGGAAAAGTAACGAACGAAACTACATCGTCCAGTCTCAAATCAGGATCGGGTTCTTCGAAAGAGAGAACACGAATGGCCCCGGAAGCAGTGAACAAAGAGATGATGATGAAGCTTGAAATCCAGTAAATTCGAAGCGCCAAAGGATGAGTGACAGCTTGGAACCTCTTCTCATGGACAATTAATATAGTGATCACCACATGAGTTAGTGCTTGAATTAACCAAAACGGTCCATCCACTAGCTTCTCAGGCAACTGGGAACTACTTCTACCAAAGGCCACAATGCTTAAAACTGTGTAGGAGAAAGCTAAAAGAAGTGTCACAATCAGAGACAGTTTAAACCAGAGAGAGCAGCCAAGAACAGCTCTATTGTTCCTGATGAGAGGCTTATTTATGTCGGAACCAGATGGGTGGTGGCCATGGGAGAGGAATCTAGAATAGAGTTTTTGAATTGAAAACACAAGGAATGCTAGCAAAAAGAGGATGTCGACAGAAGATAGAAGAGCTCTTTGGGGACAAGGTGAGAGGAAGATGAATCTTAGCCATTGAAATATGGGTGAAATAGCTGAATCCTCTGAAGATTGTACCACAGAGATTGAGCATGAAAAGGATGTGATCCAAGAGGAAGAAGACATCTTCACAAACTTATGTTCAATCCACACAAAATGTGCCTTCTATGCTTCACCGTCACCGATATGATCCAGTTCCTGGGGCTCTGTGTAAAGGTTAGAAAACAATAAGATATAAACATAATCCCATAAATACTGTAAATTCTTAACAGACTCCCAAATATTCAGCATCACATTTTCTGTTTTTATTCTTTTGTGCGTATCCAGTTAAATCCTACAATTAAAAGTTCATATTTTTAGAAATTACTTTTTAATGATGAAGATTTACTCACTGTAAAACAATTTAGAACTGAGATTAATTTTAACATTTTAAACACTGAATCATTCTTGCCTCCCCGCTCTCTACAAACTCATTTCAAATCCCCATCTCTTATTCAAACAAACTCATTTCAAATCTATTTCTGACATAAATTCAGTTTTTATCTCTCTCCTTCCTTTTTCTCCATTATCATGGCGCACTGAGAGATAATATCTTTAAATACGGTTAATCGACTAGTTCATAAATATGGAATGACACTATCTAGAATGAAAAATGAAAATAAAGACAAAAAGAAAACCCCAAAGTCAAATATACACCAATTAAAGGATGAATACGATGTTAAAAAGAAAGAATCCCAGAAAAGGGAAAAAGGAGGAGAGAGAAAGCCCCCCGTATAAAAACTAGCTACTTTTATACTGTACATCCAAAGTGCGTTTCATAAAAGATTGAACATGGTCCCATCGAAGATCATACGATGTCATAAAAAAAGTACCGTTCGTCATTTCTCTTATAGTTGTACAGTTGGGTCCACTTCAATTATATGAATCTTTCATATGATAAAACATATTCTATTCTTCTCTTATAGTGTTCAGATTAAATTCACTTTAATAATATGAATTGCTCATATTGTAGAACTAAGAACATAAAACATTATTTATGCAAAAAAATTAAATTAATCTAAGATTGATAGTCTTATAATCGATAACATTAGTACTTTAATAAAAATAGATAGGTCATATTTGCACCTCATTTTTATATAAAAAAAAATATGTGATCCGATTTTGTGACTACTAATCTCGGATCAACTTGATTCTTTTCATCATGTTCTCTCATAGCTCTCTAATATTCACCATTCGAAATATTAAGATGAACCCAACTTGATTAATATAATAAAGAAATGGAAGGCTTTCCAATTTTCTTAGAAATGGAGAGGAGCTGAACCGGAAAATAACATCTGTGGAGAAAGATCAGGTCGTTCATGACACCCAATTAAAAAAAGACAAAAAAAAAGTCTTGAAAAGGGATTATTAAATGATACAATAAGTAGAAAGTTAATCGAGTTGGTAGCAATTTCAGATGGACTCAAATTAAATGCCAGAAAGAAAGAGTGAGGAAATTAAGAAGAATAAGGGCGAATACTTCGAAAGAGTGATGCGAGGCAGATAAATCACTCCTCGTGTTGTGGGTTAAGTGTATGGTATTTAATTCGATTTTTATTCTAACTAATTTACGATCCTTTTGACCTGTTTAATGGGTAAATAGCGCATCTAAGTCCGATCCAATTGATCATACTAGGATTTTTCTATATATATTGAATATTTAGAGTTAGAGTTTTACGTGAGAATTACGAATACAGTCAGCTATTCTCTCCATTCATAATACATCTACCCATCTTCGTCCCTAGACGTAAACTACAGCTCAAACCCGTAAATCTTGTGTTATTTCGTAATTGCTTGTTTGTTTCTAAACTACAACCCGAACCACGTAATTCCCGTATTTGTGTAATAATCGTTAGTTTTCTTTTTGTTCGTTTCAATTTGATCATAACACTACACACATCAAGATATATATATATATATATATATATATAGGTTCTCCAAGACTAGAAGAAGCAGAAGGAGCCGTGAGAGGAAGAACTCAAAAGAAAAAAAAACTGACCTCCAGAAACCCAAGTCAAGCGAATCGAGGATTGTTTTGTTGGAGCTCCAAGAATTGAGCCTCGAAGTACACAACGAAGGTTCGACGGTAACCCAACATTTTTTCCAGAGTTTTAAACATTTTTTCTTGGGGTTCGTGAGGACCAGTGGTCGAAAATTAACCAGCAAGAAGATGGGGGAGAGAGAGAGAGAGAGAGAGAGAGAGAGAGAGAGGAGGAGGAGGAGCAATTAATAATGCATTAATGCGTACATAATACACACAGAGACAAAATGTGTACAGCAATTGGTAAATGTACGAAGAAGGAAGAAAACCAAAGACTCCCTACTTCTGGAACAGACACAAACGTAGACCGGGGAAGGAGACGTGGAGAAATGGTACTCATCTAATAGAAGACAGACACGGAGAAAGGAGGAGAGCGGAAGGGCTGTGAATGTTTAGTGATGTTTGGTTAAGCTTTCTGTTACGTTTTTTTTTTTTAATTTTAATAATAATTTATAATTTTTTTTAAATATTTATAATTTATTTTTTCTTTTATTTTAATGCAAAAAAATATATTTATTAAATATTTATAATTTCTATTATAAAATACAATTTATAAATTATTGATTTCAACAATATCAAACGCTATCTATATACTATGAGCCGCAAGTACTTTAAAAGTTAGCCTTTAATATATTTTTAGTTAAAAAATTAAATTGAATTTAAAATATGTGATTTGATAAATTATTTTTTAAATTAATTTTTTAAAAATTATTTAATTGAATAAAAAAAAAATTTATTCAAAATAGACAAATTTGCATGTCTATACGAGTTTTTGATAAAACTAATACTAGTAGTTTATAGATCGTAATTTGTAGTAGAAATTATGAGTGTTTGGTAAAATTTATAATTTGTAGTTAAAATAAAATAAAAGGTAATTATAATTTATAATAGAAGTTATAATTGTTTAGAATATATTAAAATTTATAACTACAAATAGTAATAAGAAGTTAAAAGTATAAATTAAAAGAATTCTTAAACACTCCTATGTATAGAAAATAATAATTATATGTAGCTGATAGTAATTATTAATAAACTATGCTGAATATTATTGTTTTTTAAAATATGGTAATAAATTAAATTGAGTGTTCTACAAATTAATATTTTGATTTAATTTTTTAATTTTTTTGCTAACATAATTAAATTAATATTTTGATATGATATTTTGACTTTTTAATTTATTCATGTTTTCTGTTAACGTATTATATTAGCTTTTTAATAATTTTAACCACAAATTCAATAAAAAAACAAGAACAACAAGGATTGCCAATTGGGCATAAGTCATTAAAATTTGAATTGAATTATTAATTTGAAAAAAAGTTTTGTTTCTCATGTTCATATTCGTATACTAAAAATTTAAATTAAAAATTATTATTATTTTTATACGAGGAATGAATTAACTAGAGAGGAAGGTGGAGTAGTCGGTGAGAGAGGATTATTTATCATATTTTTCTATCTTCGAAAGTAAATTTGACTTTAGAATATAATATTTGGATTCGGAAGCGTGTTGCGTTCAAAAAATAGTATGCTTATATTATATTTTATTTGGAAATTTTTTTCAAATAAACTATTGTGTTTAAATTCGTTCGTTACGTAAAACTTGTTGAGTTTGTTTAACATAACGAATTTTAAATTTATCAAATATCAATAGTTAAGTGATTGAGTAATATTTATTTAATAATTTTTTAATTATTATTTTAATTTATTTATTTATAAAATAATATTAAAAAATCTTATTCATTCATTTAATTATAAGTATCAGATGAATCTAAATTTTTACATAAATAACAAGTGCAACAAATTCTACTTAATAAATAAAATTAAGGGAGCTCAAGTGAGAAGTCCTAATTTGGTAGGATATTTTGGGATAAGTCCCATTTGAAAACTTTTATTCTATTAAGTCATTTTTTATTGTATTTTTATATAGGTACCTTTCATTTAACCAATTCAATTTATGGCATTACTAAAATTCATAATGAAAAAGTTAATATTTGCATATATGGAGAATCAAAAATCACATCTAGTATTTTATTTTTGAAAACTCGACATGAATCAATTCTATTTTGAATTTTTCTATTCTGAATTTTGGTAAATTCAATTCTGAACTTTGGAAACGTCATTTTGGTAACGCCATAAGTTTACAGTTACAGTACATCCTTAATGTGGATTTGATTTCTCGTTGTATAATAAAAATATTTTCATTACGTCACAGTTTAATGAGAACATTTTCATTATGAACATTCTCACTACGTCATAGTCTTATTTAATGGTTTAATGACAAAATACAATTATGAATTCCACAATTTAATGAGAACATTCTCATTATAAATGCCAATGAGAATACAATGAGAACACCTTCCATTGAGAACAATCTCATGAGTTCTCATTTTTATAATTTTCTCATGTGAAATTTTTTTTTAAAGAATTAATACCTAATAGAAATTAATCCACGACATTACTTCACAATTTAATGAGAACACATTTATTATGAATATTCTCACTACGCTGCATTCTCATCTACTAACATTTTACTGTTAACACTAGTAACTGTTCTTAGTGATAATAGTTCTCAGTACTTGTTAACACTAGTGTTAACATTTAACTGTTAACACTAATAACATTTTTATTGAAAAAATGGATTTCAGAAAGAATTATCTCTAGTAGCAGAAGAATTCGGCCATTAATGAAAGAAAATAATGATTCCGTAAATAACAATAAAAAAATTAAAAATATGCAAATTTTGAATATAGAATCTCTTACCAAATATAATCTGAAAATATGCAAAATTCAATCTTACTAAACATAATCTGAAAATATACAAATTTCGAATATATGATCTTTTTCCGTTAAAAATAGAAATTTGAATTTCAGAAATATACTTAATTGACAATGTAAAAGTTTGAAATGAAAATATTTTTAATATACATTGAATATAGAATCTCTTGGTATTAAAAATGGAAATTCAAATTTTAGAAATACGCTTAATTAACAATGTAAAAGTTTTAAATGAAAATATTTTTAATATACACTAAATATAGGATCTCTTGGCATTAAAAATAAAAATTTAAATTTTGAATTACCATATTTGATCAACATATATGTAAAAAGGTATTTCGATCTCTAATTGTGATAAAATTTAAATAAAATCTCTTAAAATATTTTCAAACTGATTAGGATCTATACCATAACAGAATTATAATATAGTACTTATAATTAATTATTCTTAAATTTAATTATAAAAATTTATTTACAAAATATTTCAAATAAAACACAATACGAGCGTAAATATTGATCTGGTAATTTTTTTCTGTCTGGCCCCACTCTCACATGTTTCTCTTTAGTACGTACGACTTTTTTCGATCTCGAGAGGTGCGATCAATATTTGGTCTAAATATTTTATAAATATTAATAAATGTGTAATTTTTTAAAATATATATAACAAGATTAAAGCATAAAAATGTTATATTTATTTTTATTTTTATTTTTGTTTTTTACATTTATATAATTTTCACTTGATCTAGTGATTCTTATTTATAAATTTTATTAATATTAATAATATAAATTTTAAAAATTATTTTTGATATATCCATGCTCATGTTCTACCTTCACAACTTTTTTAATATTTTCTTTTCATTCCTACTTTAATTAAATAGAGAACAAAAATAGAAAAATTCATCTCAATTCGTCCTGCTCTTTTATCATTTCTAATTATAATATAAATAATGATACGTGACATTTTTTTATAAATAAAAATATATAGTATACATCAAGTAAATCACTATTATCTTCCATCAATTTAATAAAAGTAATTGAATATTATTTCATTTAAAATAATTTTCATAATATCATTAAATAAAAACATGACTTAAATAATATTGCATAGTATTTCGAGATGGGTTGTGCTAACCTCTAGTGGGATGTGATTAATAAGTTACAAAAAAAAATAATACTAATATATTTTTAAATACAAAATTTATTATTTTTATAAATATTAATATATTTTACCTAAATATATGTACGTTATATACCCAACCCGAGCGGTGGTGAACATTTTGCTTTCAAGATTATGATTATTTAGTAATAATTTTTAGTTATAAATTATAAATTTTTTAAAATATTCATAATTTTTATTATAATTTGTAATTATTATTTTTATTTTAATTATAAATTATAATTTTTATTATAAATTATTAATTTTAACAATACCAAACATAGCCAAATTAAAAGGTAAATTACTCAGGGCGTTCGGTTGGAGAAGTCAAATCTATGGTCAGCACTGGTGTCTCAGTGTCTCAGTAGTACCATGAGTATTATATGATTTTGTTTAAAAAATAATAATTTTACATTAAAAAATAATAATAATTAGTACACATATCGTTTTTTTAAATAAAATCAATGGTAAAAATGATATATAAAGTGTTAAATAAAATTTAATAATGTTATATGATTATTGTGACATTATTTTACATTTAAAAAATACATAACTTGAATCCATCAATTAAATATATCATAGGTGATTGTTCTCCACCTATTAAATAATTTTTCCTTTAGTTGATTTTTAGACCTTGTTTATAAATTGATTTTATGTTGAGTTTTTTTTAATTAAAATTTAAAAATTCAAATACTTTTAACTTTCTAATTTTTTCTTGCTTAAAATAGGTTTTTATATTTTTAAAAAATATCATAAATTTTATTATGCACAATTCTTATTATAAAAATTATACATTTAAAATGTTTTCGTCAAAATCTATCAAAAAATATTAGTATTAAATATAAAATTATATAAAAAAAATTTAAAAATTATAATAATTTTTTTCTTACAAAACATTTTTTGCTTTTTCTATCTTTTAGTTTAAAATTACTTTAAATTAAAATTTTAAAATTATTAACTTTTGGCTTAAAGTAACTCGTACAATTTACCAAACAACTTTTTAATTTATTTAACTTAAAATAATTTTTAACAAATAATCTAACTTAATACCAGATTGCCAATCAAATGTTATTAACTATCATGTGTGCTAACTCTGAGAGTAAGTTAACTGATCAAACTTTGAGGTTACTCTTTAATAGTTATTGACTCAAATTTTCTGAAAGTTACTAAAAATTTACCTAACTGTTAATTTCAAAATTCTAAGATTAGTCAAAAGGTGCGCCAAGCTAATCCAAACGCCTGAGTTAAAAAAAAAAACCTATTATGTGTGCCATTGTGAGACATGAAATCTAAAACACATTTGCCATGTTTGCAATGATTGTTTATTTGTTTATGATTATTTTTATTTGTAATTAATATTTTTTTATTATTAGTACTCAAACTATTAGAGCATCTCCACAAGCCTAGTTATTTTTTATTTTTTAGTCAATTTTGATTAGTTTAGTTAAGTCCACCATTTATTGCTCAAGGCTAGCTAATCAAATATGGCTAGTCACTGTTTATTGGCCAAAAATTTAATATTATTATTTTATTTGTAAGGATCATTGTAATGTACTTATATTTTGTTGGAAAAAAGTGAATTTTGAAAAGTTAAAACATAATTTTTAACTAATTTTGAAATTAATTATTTTTGTGTTGAATTAATTTTTTTTAAAAATTTCAAGTAATAATTTATTTATTTTCATGAGTAGAGTAATCATAAATTTTATGGCATTTAAAATCATTAATGGGGGAATAAGAACTTCACTTTAAAAAGGTGTTATTAAAGTTGACAAAATGATAGTAATTAAGTTCAATTTCACATTGGTTGGGAGAGCATTAGATAAGTAACTTATATAATCCAAGTTGAGCTTAAGGGTGTGTTTCTTGGGGTATCCAGTTTTGTGAACGGGGGAAAACCTACCAAACGGTGAGTTCGATCCAAACCTCACATGTGCGCCGCCGCTGCCCATTCGTCCAACCGGCCTGGCCCAGGTCGAGGTCCGTGAGTTATGGATCGACCTTTATCTTTTTACGAAAATTTTATTTAATTAAATTTTGTATTTAAATTTTAATTTGTTTACATTTTAAATTAATAGTTACCGTTATTTGTCGGACTGAACCATTGGAGGGTTCGGGACCATTGGAGTAATTCTGAACCGGTTTGCGCCTGTTGAGCGATCCACCTGTCAGGCCAAACCGATGTCGCATTAGTTCGGTTTAATCCGAACGATCGCTATTAACGCCTATAAAAAGGCTGTTGTATATCCCATTTCGCAATTTAATTTTCAATCGCTCTTTTTGCCATTGTCGAAATTCTGTTACTTCACATATCGTCTACATTTTCTGTGAAAGTTCAACACAACTAAGTTCGCTGTGTGTGTAGGTTGTTGTGCTTCTCCTACACACGACAATTATTTTATCCTAAAGGTAAACGCCCGTTCCACCGTAAGTACCAAGGTGTAGGTGTTATCTGTCTTAAGAAGACAACGTCGAACGTTGGACCCGATTGCACCGTTATTGTAAGCTTTACATTTTTTCCAGTTCTGTTCTGCTTTATAGTATCTGTTCCTTTAGAGTTTTTCGAGCAGTCTTCTGTTTTTTTTATGCTTTGCAAAATTATTTCTATTTCTTAAAAAAAAAAAACAATGCCGGTTTAAGTTTATTTTCTTAAACTGGTGTTGATTGTTTATTTTCTTAAACCGTTTAAGTTTATTTTCTTAAACTATTTATTAGTTTAACGTATAGTTAATTTCTACTGGTTTATTTGTATATTAAGTAACCAAAAACAGATTAAACATAATTCTGTTTTAGATTTCTTGAAATTTATTTTAATTTCAATTTGCAGTAATTTAATTACTGCATATTGTTGATTGTCCCAACCGATAAATTGTTGTTTTTCATAACACTAAAACCAACATATTTGTACCAAATGATATATTTTAAATTTTAAAAATATGAAAAAAAATTATTTAAGAAGTGACTAGCTAAAATAAATAATATTGTTGAAGTATTGAATAAAAAGTGGCTAGTTAAAATAAGATTTTAAAATTTTAGCTAGCTATTTTGGCTAGTTATTGGTGTAGATGTTCTTATACTTTTTAACTTTTTTCATCGAGATCATTTAAAAAATATTTTTATTAAAATATAAAAAGGGATAAAAGTAAGCTAATATGCTAAATTTTATATAGCTTGTTTTCGTTATTAATGATTTTTTTTAATTTTTAATTAATTTTTTTACTTTTTATTTATTCCATCTAAACGATTTAAAAAATTATAAAATGATAGTCAAATAATGAAAAAATAAAAGCCCAAATAAAACCAATATGTTTTTTGCCACACTAACACACATTGTCAATTGAAGGGGGGTGGGGACGAGACCCGAGTCTGGGTTCGTCAAAAGTATTGGTGGCCCGAAAGAAATCGTGTTGCGTGAGAACGACCTCGGCCATTATGGCGAAATAGGGGGCCAACCTCACAGAGGTGATTGACAGTTCGGTCTTGAGTTGCATTTAATGCAACTTGACCGTGGTCAAAGCCGCATTAAATGTGACTAGACCGAGTGCCCTTGTCATCGAGTGACCTGTAACCTCGAATGAAGCATCCGATATAAAGAGCTCGACCCAGAGGACGGCCGAGTTCATATCATTAATGAAGATGTGTCCATGGGGGACATAGATGTGGCAGAGCCGCTTTGAGGAGAAGCTCGGCAGGGGAAGCAATCATGACATTGAAGAAGAGAGACTATGTTCCCACGCTATAAAAAGAGAAGGAGAGTTAGCCAATAGGTACGCAAGTTCATTTTCTAAATAATCAGTGCTTAATCTTTCAAACCCTTCAAAACTTGACCATCGAAGTGGCATCCGGCGAAGTGTCGCTGGGTAGCTCATGTTTGTGCAGTGGTGTTACAGGTCAACCAGCAGGCGTAGTCGATCAAGCTGGATTCAACCTATCAAACAAATATAATCTACGAAACACCCTCGTACATTAATAAAATTTAGCCCAAATAAAACTATTCTCTTTTGATGTGAAGGTTACATACTTACACCAATGCATGATAATATCGCACACACAATAGTTAATATGTTTTCAACAATACTTTTTATTGTACACCAAAAAATTATTAAAATATACACTAATTATGCATAAATTTTGGTTAACTCTACTATTACTTGGTGTGGAATCACTATAGTTTTAAATAACGAAAAATTAAGTAAACAGTTTAATTTATGAGTCGTTTACTATTTTTTATTCAGCATAAAAAAATTTAACGAGTAAGATTCATTCTCATAAAAATTTAATGCGCAAAATTCTTTTGGAACAAAAATACCTTAAAACGGATAAATTTATCTGACTTATTGAAAGCGCGTATAAAGAACACAGATAAATTTATTTATTTTTTATTGAAAGTACGTGTAAAGAATACAAATAAATTTATATGTCTTATTGAAAGCACGTATAAATTTATCTGTTTGCATTATCCATGTTGATGTGCAAACAGATAAATTTATCTGTTATGCATAAATAAATAGACAGATAAATTTATCTGTTTGAATATGAATATCAAATAGATAAATTTATCTGTTTGTTATGTAAAACAAATAAATTTATCTGTTTGTTATGGTATTTTTAGGAAAAATCAAGTAATTAGATCTTGCGCGTTAAAATTTTTGTTTATAAATCTTGCGCATTAAAACTTATTTTTTTGAATCTTTGGCTGAAATTTTCTTTAAATAATTAATGTATTTTAATATATTTTTAATTAGTATCCATATTGCATATCATTATGTATATTTTATAATTTTTCTAATCATAGTTTACCCAAAAATCAACTCTTAGTAAATTGACCCCGTTTGGTAATGTTTATAGTTTTTTTTTAATTTTTTTGTAAATAAAAAACATATTTCTATTTATTTTTATTAAAAAAATATAAGTAAAAATATGTTTGGCACATTAATGTTTGAAAAGTGAAAGTTGGAGATTACGAATGAATATTGTGGTCAAAGGTGGTGCTCAGATATAGTGATTAGATGTGTTAGTTAGTGATGATAGTAAGAGGTATGTAGCGATGGTGGTTGGAGGCGGTGATCGTATATGATCATCGAAGGACATTGTCGAATGTGGTGGTTGGAGTGGGTGGTTGGAGGTGGTGGCCGAGTGGTAGTGACTGAAGATTTTAATCGAGGATGATTGCAAGAGATAACGATGGTAGTTGAAAGTTGTGATCGAAAGTGGTGCTCAGCGGCGATGGCCCTATGTTGTGGTCAGATATGGTGGCCAGAGGTGGTGGTTGAAAGGGGTAACCGAATATGATAGTTGGAGGCAGTGACCGGAATAAGGACCAGAAGTGGTGGAAGAAGAAATATAGAATAAAAAATTATTTACAAAACACGTGAAAACATATTTTTTCTATTTAAAATAACTTAGTAAAATTTTAAAATTATTTATAAATTTTTAAAATAAAAATATTTATCAAACATGTTTCTGTTTACAATTTATAAAAAGTATAAAAGTAAAAATTGAAAACAAAAATCATAAACGTTAACAAACACCGGCCCCGTTTTGGTAGCATAGCTTATAACTTATTTGGCTTATAAACTAATAAATAAATTACGTCGTTTGGGTAATAAAATAAGTCAAAAATATGTAAATAAGTAAATAAGCCAAATAAATAGGCTTAGAAGCTAAAATAAGCTAAATAAGCTAAATAAGCTGGCTTATAAGCTAAAATAAGATGATTTTTAAGCCAAACAAAGTGGTTTATAAGCAAACAAGCAAATAAGACAATTATCACCCAAACATATTGATTTATTTGTATTTTATCTTATTTATTTATTAGTAAATAAGTCAATAAATCAACTATTCAAACAGGGCCACTGCTTTAGTGTTTAATGAGGTGCACGTGCAAATAGAACGCGTGGGAAGCAATCGTCTGTACGTAAAGGCTAGCCGGAGGGCAGCTGCCAGCCGGGAGTTAAATGATAGCCGATAAGCGAACAGAGCAGCGCGTGGTTTGTCAGATTTTGTCTCGAACCGAACAGCGCGTGGGGTTCTCAGATTTTGTCTGGTACATGTAAAAGATCAGTTATTATCGGGACAATTAATTATTTAATTTAAATAATTTAAAAATAAAATATTAAATAATAGTAATAATTTATTAATTTATTAATTCATTTATTAATTAATTTTAGGGCGTTCTATTAAAAATATAATTTTATTAATTTTCTATAAATGTAAAAAATAAACAAAAAATAATTAAAATAAAAAAACTATTTTTTTTAAATTAATAAAAGGATAATTAATATAGTGATTTTTTTTTTACTTTTTGCATAAAAAAACACGGGTAAGGAGGCCGGAGAAAAAATAAAAGAAACGTCAAAGTTATCTTATTTCAATGATTAAATCTTTAAACACTTGTATAAATTGTTTCTATCTTTTTATATAAATTTGTTGGCGAAAACCACAGTTGTATCAATTTCTGGTATTTCTTAATTTTTATAACATAACATATTCACAGTAAAGTTCAATTAATTTTGAACAAAAAATGCTTTTAAATTTATTACTTTAGTTGTGGAAGAATAAAATGTTTGGCATTTTTTAAAAACTATTTTTAAAAATAGTTTTTAAATTATATTGTTTGGCAACTTTAAAAAGTTTATATATATATTTTTTTAAAAGTCTACATATTCTAAGAACACTATTTTTTAGAATGAAATGCTATGATACATTTAATTAAAAAATTAATTTTATTCTCAACAAAAATAAACCGGTGCTCTTATTCTAAACCTATAACTTAAAAACAAAAATAAAGACATTAAATATTTTAACTTTTTAAAAAAAAAACATTTTAACAAAAAAAAAATGATTATCTAAGTCTGGGTCTAAGTATTTAACGTTCAACAATAAAAACAAGATTTAATATTTTTTTTAAAGTAATTTCGTTTTAGAACTTATAACTCGAAAATTTGTGTTATGAAATAGTGTAATAAAATATGTTTTCAAAATCTGTATAATAAAAATAATTTTAGCTGAGAATGTAATACAATATAATTCAATCTATTTGTGATCATTTATTACCATAAATTCGAAATTCATCCTATCATATAAAGTATTTCGTTTTTAACTATATTATATTATCATAATATGCTGAAACAAATATAAAATTACGAGATTTCTTGCAATTGAAATTAAATAGGAAGATAAAATTTTCATAAATATTCATTAACATGTGCTATACCGTTAGAAATAAAATCAGTCGAACATTAAATGATATCAAATTTTATGGAGAACATTTTGAAGGTATAAAAGTTTTAAAAATTATTAAAAAGATCTCGTACGATAACAATTCAGAATATGTGATTTATTCTCAAATAAATTATCAAAATAGAACCCTAGAATAAATTACCCCTTTAAGATCTCATGTTTATAACGGATTTGTGAAAATTGAATTGTTAACAAACTAGTACAATAATGATGCATGAGATGATAAATAAAATTTAGGGTAATTATACTGACTGTCCCTTTGATTTTTGACAAAAATAAATATATTCTTAATAATTTTTAAAATTTTATTAACCTCCCATCTGGTTTAGTTGTCCATTTTAAATTAACCCAACTATTAAGATTCTGTGAATGAGTTAACAAAAAAAAATCTAATTTTGTCAATTGTTTTTTATTTTTCAATTTTGTCCTTAAACTCCCACTCTCTCTCTCTCTGTCTCTCTTTCTCTCTGTTCCCATTTTTACTGTTTCTCAATTGAAAACAACCTTTTTTTATTTCATGTGCTTTGTTTCACTTTTTTATTTTTTATACTTATTTTTTTTTTAAACATTTAAAAAAATATTTGTTAAACGGTTTGTTTTTTAAAATTGGAATTTTTAAATACTATAAAATGTTTTTAAAATTTGATTGGCTTGTGTTCTAATGTATAATTTGCTTCTGAAGTTGGAATAGTTTTACTTGAGTTTGTTTGATTGCAATTTTCTCAAACAGATTAACACATAATTTTTTAAATATTTTTTCAAAAAATAAGTATAGAAAATAAAAAACTGAAACAAAGTAAATGAAATAAAAAAATTTTATTTTCAGGTGAGAAAACGTGAAAATGAGAAATAATATAAAAGTATGAAATTTTTTTTTTTCTAGTTGCATCTTTTTTTTCTTGTGTGAAAATACTTTTAAAGAATTTTAAAATATTTCTTGGTATTTAATTAAAAAATAACAGTTTAACAAATATTTTTTGAATATTTTTAAAAAAAATAAGTATAAAAAATAAAAGAGTGAGACAAAGCAAATGAAATATAAACAAAAAGGTTATTTTCAATTAATTTTTCTCACATATTTTAATATCTACTTTTTTATTACAAATTCAAAAAGTCCAAAAAATTAAAAAAAGCTAGGCCAAACACAAGCTACTTTTTGTTTTCTGTTCAAAGTGAAGTATAATTTTACGCTTCTATATATTTGATAATAACAATTATATGTAATTAATAGTAATAGTAAATAAAATTTGAATAAAATATTATGAAAATTTGTGTTTTAATTTAATTTTTTAATTTTTTTACTTTTTAATTTTTTGACATTTTTAGTCAAAAGATCAAAAAGCAAAAATTATCAATAAAGACTTTGAGACTGTGTGTACACTATAAGATAGAAAATAGAGAGCATTTATTTCTTTAATAGTGGAGATAATTTAAATTCCTAATTATCTATATTGTAGTTTATTGTGTTTGAGATACTTGAATTCTATGGTTTACTGTTTGAATTCTTTTGTAATTTACGGTTTTAAGTTTTGTAATTATGCATATATATGTTTGAGAATTATAATATTTGGCTTAAATTTTTTAGTAAAAAAATTAAAAATATTCAAATAACCGTACAATTTTTATAATTTTAACACATATTTGTAATTTTTTCTTTAAAATATAAATATATTTTATATTTAAATAACCTTTTTAAAAAATCATAATTATGTTTCTAACGGGCCTACTATTAAATATGTTCCATCTTCTTCAAATTACATTAGGCGGGTTTTCTAATTTTGCTTCACTATTTTTCACTTTTTAGTTTTTTGTTAAATGAGAAATTTTAATTTTTTAACATTTTTAGTCAAAAAATCAAAAGAGAAAGTTATCAATAAAGACTTTAATCTTTTAGAATTATTTTTAAAAGAACTAAAAATTAATTAATCCTAAAATTATAGTATTAATATATGTAAATACACAAAATTGAGGAAAAAAAATCAAAAACCGGTACAGTAAAGGTGGTGGAAAAGTGGAAGTAATGTGAAGGGCATTTATGTCTATTTATTAAAAAAGAAACAGAGTTTTTTTTTTAACTGACGAGGGAGGTCAGTAAAATTTTAAAAATGACAGGGAATGTATCTGTTTTTGTTAGAAATCAGATGAATGGTTAGTGTAATTTACCATATAGTTTAATATGATTAAATGGTCATTATGTTATAATAAGTTTTTAAAAATCATATTTTAAGAAATAAAATAATACAAAATTTAAGACACAAAAAATAATAAAATGTTAAAAAATTATAAAGAAAAAATATGTTGTTTGTGAAGTTGAGAGGCGCATCGAACACTATCTTAAAATTGATATTACTTCTCACATGAAAGTTCAAACAAAGTCTATATGTTCGCTCCAAAATATAATTCAAGCACTTAAAAAAAAAAATTCCGTCAAAGTGTTCACACCTATTAAGAGAATATGAACAAGTTATGAACCAAGTTACCAATAAAATCTACTAAAATAGTATAAAGCAATATTATTAATTTTTAAAAAACTCAATATCTTATATCATACTAATTTCCATCTTTTCTTCTTTCTACAAATTAATATTGTAAGCCCTTTTATAAAATCTGAAAGAACATAAAATGTAGTTGTTCTTTAATTAATGAATAAGAATAAGAACTTGACGAGATCTAGGACAATCAAGCTCCCGATTGTTTCCGTGCCTGCGTCCTTGCAAAACAAGTCTTTCTGCCGGTGGCCGGCGGGAAACCCTCCGACGCCCAAGTTAAATGGATCTTGAGATGAAATATTTTTAGAGAGAAAAAGTTACATTCTCATACCTTTGCTAGGAGTGAAATGCTAATATATATAGAGAATGAGGATTTGCCTTCCCTAACCATGGTTATGAGGTGTTTGGTTAGGTTTAAGTCTTTAGTCAGTTTTTCTCACTACAAAATCTTATGTAAACACAATTAAATTATCATCATTAATCTTATTAAAATTAATTTACAGCAGGATAATATTTATATTTATGGCCGTTATGGTATTAAAAAATAAGTTAATAATAATTTTATAATGGACAAAATCATGAATAGAATACTCGTAAACTATTTAAACTTTTGAAATAGACAATTTACAGAAATAATCTTTATGTAATATATATTACACAATAACTAATAATATATGTAATGTTTTATTTTTATTAAAATTATCCCACACATGATACGATTACTTATTTCAGAATGCAAGATTTTATTTTTATTTTTTGTGGGTTGGCATGGTTTTGGCTTAGAATTAATTGGATTTTACTTTTTAATTTGCGTAAAAGTTATAAAACATTAATTGTCAAATCATAATTTCTTTTTATACGGTGGTTTAAATCTATTTTTAATCTATTTATTTAGCTTAAATAAAAAGCTTAAAGCTGAATTTTAAACTATCCATGCAGGCGCCTTGAATCGTCATGCCACATTTCTTGGTGTTCACGGCACGGTGTTGGACTTGGGTTGATGTACAAGTTTGAAATGTTTCGACGGAGGCAAAATTGTCACAAAGCTCTGTGGTTCTTTCGCTAGAGAGAAAGAAATTTAATTGAATTTAAAAAAATATTCTAGCTAGTAAGGGGTCCTATTTTTACTATTTATTTATGGATAATTCTTGTATAATTTTAAACTATTTTATATAATTATATTTTCAAAAGTTATTATTATTGAGATTTGAATACTAATCTTCGAACGAAAACGGAGGCACAATTATGCACACACTAAAAAAATAATAATACCAAAATTGATGTGGTTCGACACACAATACATTCATTCACAAATAAAAGAAATTATTAACTATAACTATAAAGTGTACAATCTCAAAATTAAAAATATCTAAAAATTTACAATTACTGTATTGAACAATTTTAACCCTAATTAAAGTGCATAAACGCTATATGTATATGTATATATATATTTGTTAAAGTTTCAATTTTTAAAATTTTTTCCTGATTGTTATATTATTATTATGTGATTGAATATTTTTATTTTAAACATTTATGTTACTTTTTAAGTGACAATA
>JAOTRH010469821.1:0-27126 GCA_034768845.1 Heliamphora exappendiculata | reverse complement strand
GTGGGGGAAGCTTCCTTGACAAGCTTTGCTAGCCATAGTTAAATTAAGTTAACCTTGGTTTACTTTTTGCTAACCTTAGTTTAGGAGACTTGGCCACCAAGTTTGGCACACTTTCCTAGATCTAGCCACTTGAGTGTGTATATATATATATATATAATTATAATTATATATATATATATATATATCAAAATTAATTTTCTTTATTTAATTGTAGGAGAAAAATTCGGGTATTTTCACATTGGTTCGTTTTTTGACTTTTCGAGCATAACTCTCGTCTTAAACGACTTGAACTTAAAATTTTGAATTCTTATCCTCAACATTAGGGTTTTAATACTTTCTTGTGTGGTTCCCACTCTGTCCCGGGTCTCGAGCTCGAAAAGCTTAAACGGTCGTGCCGATTCTTCTTACCGAACTTAGGTTTGAGATTTCGTTTCCTTTTAGATGTTCTTTCTTTTTTTTTATTCATATCTTGAGTTCGGGTTATTACATAGAACACTCAAGAATAGGAAATCTGGGTTTTCCTTGGGTGGTACCTCGCTCGAGCGCCCGATGTCTGCTCGAGCGGACTGGCTGCACAGGGCCGTTTTGCTTTTATGATATCTCCCTCGTCCGGACTCGAAATTGGGACGTTCTTGTACTCAAATTGAAGCCCCAGAAGCCTTCTTTCCAATGACACATCTCTCACAAGAAAAGTATTTTTTTTGAAAAAGTTATGATCAAAATAGTGAGGGTGTATCAAAACTTCCAAACTTTTTTTCATCCGTGTTGGCCGTATGGGGGTTCGTGTTTGCTGTGTTGGGCGTGTGGGAGCCCTTATTGCTTGTGTTGGGGCCTTGGGGGTTTCTTTTGGTCGTGTGGTGGCCTCTTGGTCGGTTGGGTTATGGGGCTCGATCGACTGCTCTCCTCTACTGATTTTTAGTTGATTGGATTATGGGGTCCTGTCAATTGAAGTCACGGAGAGGGTGTTGGTCATTTCATGCGTGGTGGTTGGTGCATTGTTGGGTGCGGGATGTGTTGGGTCCGGCGTTCTTACTAGACATGGGGTCTTAGTGAGAACCGTTTTGTGGGAGGTTTGTGTTGGCCTTTGGTTAGGTCGTGTTCTGTAGGTTTGTTGTTTGTGTTGGGCGCGTGTGGGCGTCATGGGTTTGTGTTGGGTGCGTGTGGGTGTCGTGGGTTTGTGTTGGGTGTATGACGTGCATGGTTAGAAGCCTATTTTTGGTGCACGATTGTGTGCGTGCGGGGGTTTAGTTTTGTTTATTGGTTTGGGTTTCCACTCAGCGTTGACCACTCGAGTGGTGGTTGTGCACTCGAGTGGCTGGTAGCTGAGAGTTGGGTCGGTGGGTGACCGCTCGAGCGAGGTTGTGGCAGTGTGCTATGTCGGTAGGGGACCACTCGAGTGGTGGTTGAGCGCTCGAGCTCTTGGGCTGTGTTGACCTATGGGTTAGGTTTTTGTTTTGGTTTTCTGTATCGTTGATTGTCCCAGTGAGGGGACGGGTCGTTTGGGTGAGCGAATGATGGTGTGTGTGGCAAGAGATGTCATGTTAAGTTGTGCGGCATCTTTATGAGGAACGTTGTGGTTATGCGTGTTTTCATGATTATAGAACTGTAATTAGTTTTATTCTTGAACGTTGTAGGATGGATATGTGGTCCTATGTGGTCATATGTGAGCTTATGATTTTTATTTGTGCATGTGTTGCACTGGTTAAAGCTCTAGCTTTAAAGATGCATATGTGGGGTGGATATTGGTCCCTCTGTGAAAGTCCGTAAAGATGCATATGAGGGGTGGATAGTGGTCCCACGGTGAAAGTCCGTAAAGATATTCGTTGGCTCTGGTTAACAAGGCATTAGTTAGGGCGAATAATGGTCCTACTGTGAAAGTCCGTAAAGATGTGTGCTGCATGGGTGTGGGTGCGAATATCGAATGGACGGAAATATAGTCCTAACGATGCACTTTTGTGCGAGAATCAAAAGGATAGAAATGTGGTCCTAATGATGCATTGTGTGTAAGTATCTGAAGGACGAAAATGTGGTCTTGACGATGCAGATGTGCGTGAGTCTGAAGGACGGAAACGTGGTCCTAAAGATGCATGTATGATTCTGAAGGACGAAAAAGAGATTCTGAAGATGCTTGTGTTGCGCGTGTTGCACGTGAGGCGTTGTATGAGATGCATGTGTTGCGTCGTGTGGGTGGCATGCGTGCATTGTGTGTGTGCATGGGATGCGTGAGTTGTGCGGGTAGCGTGTTTCGCGTGAGTTGCATGTGTTGCAGAGGTTAACTCTGGTTAACGGTGTAATAGTTGGGGCTATGGTCCTTCGGTGAGAGTCCAAGAAACTCCTTGTGATGGGTGTTTACCACCGTGTTTCTGTAGAACTGTTATTATGGCTTGTAAGGACCGGTTATATGTATCATGGATTGCATGTACTGCATTGTGGGACGGATAAAATTAATTTTAAATTATTTTTAAGACTCGTGTGAATCGTGATCTAAAAACCATTTTTTAACTGTTTTTAGGGCTCCTGTGAGTGAGTCAGAAGATGGTTTGTATCCTCGCTTTTCCATTGCATGTGAAAACTCGTTTTGATGGCTTGAAAGAGAGTCGAAAACTGTACCTCGTTTTCCTAGCATGTTTATCTTATACTTCATGTGCTGTCTAGTTTCTGCTGAGCTTTGGCTCACGGAGTGAGATTTGAAATATTTTTCAGGTACCAGTCACGCAGGTTGATCTGGAGGTGCCGAAGGGGTGAAAGATTTGTAGTCTTCCTTTTTGCTCATTTTTAAATATGTATGCTGTAACATGTTTTTTCGGTGTTGGAACCGTATAATGTAAGCCTTTTGGCGGTGATATACAATGCATGCATATTTTATATTGAGAGTGTATTCTCAGGTTTTGTTTTATGTTTGGTTACCTATGGGTGTTTCACGTGACCTGGAGTTTGGGGCGTGACAGTCCTAGTGAGAGAAATTCAAACCCCATGTGAAAACCCTAACCCTCCATCCTTAAAGTTGAAGATTAAAGCAAGATTAGGAGTAAGCAAGGGTAGGGATCAAGCTTTGGAGTAAGGAGGTGGAAGATGGAGCATATAGGAGGGAAGAACACCCAAGATCCAAATCCTAGGAGGGAGAATTTGAAGAGATTTTAAGCTTTTGAGCAAATCTGAGGTAGGATCTTGATTTTCTCATATGTGTGTTAAGATTTGGGTTGATATTTTGTTTATATGCATAAAAATAGAGTTGATTGCATGTTTGATGGATAGATTGACAGATTTGTGGGTGTATTGCATTGGGTTTGATAGAAATGGGGGTTTTTAAGAAAGGTTTAACCATAATTTTGAGAAACCATTGCATAAAAAGGGATTATGAAGTTTGAATCCAATGTTTTTATGGTGAAAATTGAGATTTGAGACTTATTTGATGAAGGGTTAAGGGTTTTGAAGTTAGAAACTCAAAACAGGGGCAAATTTGGGGTTTTCTCGGGCGATAGCGCGCTCGAGTGGAGCCCTGCCCACTCGAGCACTCAACTGGCAGAGAGTTGGGCGCTCGAGGGCCCGACGTCCGCTCAAGCAGACTGACTGCGCAGGACCAAATTCTATTTGTCATATCTCCCTCATTCGGACTCCGAACAGGGTCATTTTTATACTCAAATCGAAGCCCCGGAAGTCCTCTTTCCAAAAAGGCTACTCTCACAAGAAAATTATTTTTGTAGAAAAGTTATGATTAAAATAGTGAGGGTATATCAAATTTTCTTAACTATTTTTCACCTGATTTTGGCCAAATGCTTTGAAAAAGTATATTTTCATCAATGTTGAACCTTTTCATCGAATTTCCTATCCCTTGGGCTATGCATATACCTTCTCTACTACACTTGGGTTGGGATTTAAATATCGTACCATTTGATTGTGTTTGCGATAAAGATGGGTTGTCGACATATTACTATGGTTTTAAGAACGAGTATGATTATAGGTAATTATGGGCTATGTCGTGATATGGTTATCATTAAGATTTTGAAGTTTTGAAAAGGAAACATAGATTTTAACTTGTATATACATGTATATGCATATGGTGGGTGCCTTCCGTTTGTTTCAAATGACGTGGTCATGTGTAAGTTAATTATGCATTGGCATTTCATGATGATGATAAATGGAATGTCAATTATGAGAAATTATGTGTTGAAATTTATGATGGCGTTTAAATTGAAAGAAAGGATTGAATACTAAAATAAGACTTGATTGGAAATAAAATGGAAAGCTAAAATGTAAAAATTGAAAAGAGGTACTATGAGAAAATATTTGGGGAGAGGAACCAGTTGTGGGTTAGACTCTTGGGTTTTTAAAAAATAATGGTATCAGAAATAATGAACCGTATGGATTGATGTGAATTAAGTTGGCCTGGAGGGTCCGCAGTGAAAGACTAGAAACTTGCGCAAGATGGGGACCACATGCCCACGGGTTAGCCCCCAAAATATGGTGTTACGTTGTGGTGAGTTATAGAGCTATCTATTACCCAATGACTTCGCGTAGCCTATTGGTTAATAGGGAGGGGTTTCTATAAGGTTCGCCCGACGCCGGTTCATTAGATGTGATACGATTTTGTGGTAAATCGGGTAAAGAAAATGTGATACGATTTTTGTGAAAAATTGGATAATGAAATGATGATGTGAAGTTATGAAAGAATAAATGAGAATAAATTGACGTGCGTGGGTGTGTGCGTGGACAAATAATGAAATGATGAAAATTTGTATTTTTCTTCGGTTGTACCCATCACACCTCACAAATCATGCATTACATCTGGGTTAATATATATCCTACGAGCTTCGGCTCACGTATGTTTACCTAACCATTTCAGGTCTTGAGGACCAAAGGCGACACTAGGGCAAGGAATGCGCTTTGAGAAAGGGCTTGAAGAAAAATTGTGTTCTATATCATGTTTGTGTATAATCAGAGATGGATTACTATAATGATATTGTTGTTGTAATGGACACTTGAAAACCCAAAGCGTTTGATTGCAATTTAATATGCATGAGGATATGGTAACTTGTTGAAAATCTTTATTATCTTTCAAAAAAAAAATTGAGTTCAAATCGTTAATGAAACAAATGTTGCAATGGGCAATTTCTTATATGAGTCACTTTGGGAATAGTTCACGGTTCCCCGGGGGTTCGGGGCATGACACATATGCCGGAGTGTCTTGCTGTGGGGATGTGAGAACCTAGCCCGTTTTCTTTTTAGGCGTTTTCAACGAGCATTTTGTGTTTATGTGATAGTATATTTTTATATGCTTTTGATGCATGATCGGGGTTAGATATGCATGCAGGGCAGGTTCCTGGGGTCGTGGGGCATTGCGGTGTGAATTTAAAAAAAAAAGATATTTTGGAGGCCTATAAATATTTGGAGTTAGATATTTTCAAATGATATTTTCAAAACTTCTCCACTAAGTTTCCTCCATTTTCTCTCTGCCTTCTCAATAACTTCTCGGTGGCCTAGAGTTTGGTTTTCGACGATCCAACAGTGAATTATTGTTATTGGCACGGTGGGCTACGCGTTTATTTGGACAGTATTCCATTTCGGTAAAGCTCAATTTTGCACATGGTTCGAGGCATTGAATTTTTAACTCACCGAGGTAGGATCCTATACTTTCATGTCTTATAAGGGTGCTGCGTGTAATCGTGTGTGTTTTTAACAGTTAGATTGCTGTAGATCTGATTTTATGTTCAAGTTAGATTTTGGGTTAAAAACCATTTTTCATCAATTTTAGTGGATGAAATCAAGAGTCGGGAGTTTCTTTCGTGGTCTTGGTGTTAAGCCTAGGCGTGTGGAGGTCCGAGGGTGTTGCATGGGTGTTTGGAGGCGTTGATTCGAGGTTTGGAGGGCTAAAACCATAGCTCAAAAACTATTTTCGCCTCAGCCCAGTCTACTGGACCATGGGTCAATCGACTAGATCATGGTTCTGTGGGTTCAATCGATTGGACCGTGGGGGTTAGTCAACTGGATAGTGCTCCTGGCCATTTTTGGCTTTTCTTGTGTGTTTTCAGTCAACTAGGGGTTGGGGTCTTGTCGATTGAGGTGCTGGGTTTTGTGTTTGTGGTTCGATGGTTGGGTTTTGGGGGTTGCGTAGTGGCCTCGGGTGTTTATTTAGATGCCTTCCTTGGGTGACGTGCATGGTTTGACGTGGGTGTTGGTGCACGGTTAGGTGCGTGGTGTTTATTCACTGTTGGGTTTGTGTTGGGCACGTTTGGTCGTCATGGGTTGTGATGGCCGTGTTGGGCATGTGTGGGCCCGTGATCCTTTTGGGGAAAAGGTGTTGGTTTGTGAGAATTGGGTTTTATGAGTTGAGTGTTGGCCTTTGAGTTAGGCGTGGTTTTGTGGGTTGTTAGTAGTCCATGTGAGTGGATATCGATTATGTGACTGGTGGCATCATGATGTGGAGGTTATATGTGATTTGGTGCATTTATAATTCTCATTTTATTTATGCATGTGTAAGATGGAAATGTGGTCTTACGTGATATTGGTATGAATGTTAGCCCTGGCTAACGATGGACGAAAACATGGTTCGATATATGTTAACCCTGGTTAACGAGAAATGTTAGATGAGGCAGTGGTCCTTCGGTGAAAGCCCGAGAAATGTTAGATGGGGTGGTAGTCCTTCAATGAAAGCTCGAGAAATGTTAGTTGGGGCAGTGGTCCTTCGGTAAAAGCCCGAGAAGATCTTTGTGTTGTGTGTGTGTGCATGTGGGTATTTGAAGGACGGGAACATGGTCCTGATGATGCAGGGTTGGTGGGTGCTTAGGGCCCTCAGGTTGTGAACCCGTAAACTAAGTCGGTTGCCTCCGTGAATGGCGTTATTTACGTTGTCGTAACTCCGTATAGAACTTGTCATTACCGTGCAGGCCTTAAGTGGTGACTTGGGTAATGGGCAGGAGTCTATAGTTATTACCTTTATCTATGTTTTTACAGCTTTCCCTTAACTGTGGCATGATATCTATTAAGATGATATGCATTGTTTCAAGGATGAAAACGTGATCCTAAAGACGTGTACGTGTGAATTTGAAGGACGAAAACGAGGTCCTGGAGAGATATGTGTTGGGTGTGTTGCTCATAGTATGTTGGGCATAGTGCATGAATTACATGAGTTAGCTTGTCGGGGCTTGTGAAAGCCAGTTTAGATATATATGTTCTTGTGTTGCATATATGTATCTGTTATCTTTGGGGCTCACGCGAGTCGTGTTATCAACTTGTTTTCAAATTGTTTTAAAGGCTTAAAAGAGAGTCTAAAACTGCACCTCGTTTTTCTAGCATCTTTAGCTTATATTGCATGTGCTGTCTAGTTTCTGCTGAGCTTTGGCTCACGATGTGGGATTTGAAATGTTTTTCAGGTACCGGTCACGCAGGTTGATCCGAGGTTGCTGGAGGGGTGGAAGAGCTGTAGTCTTCCTTTTTGATAGTTTTGAACATGTATGCTATAACATGTTTTTCGGCGTTGGTGCCGTGTATCGTAAGCGTTTGGCGATTATATAAAATGAATGTATGTTTTATATTGAGAGTGTATTCTCGGGTTGGGTGCTATCTTGGTTGTTTATGGGTGTTTCACGTGACCCAGAGTTTGGGGCGTGACAGCTTGGTTTCAAAGTCTGGGTTTGAATACCTTAGAGCTGTGGGAAGAGGGTGTATCTCGTGTGAGGTTGATTGCGTGTGTTTGACTGCATGTGTTTAGATGTTTTGATAACATGAACGTGATAGCATACAGGTATACGTGAATGATGTGTATATGTGAGCATAGAGGTGGAACTGTGGGATTGATTAGTCTTGCCTTTGGGTATTTGAATTAAGAAACTTGGGACCCAAGTTAGAAACGCGTTTAGCTAACGTGATTTCTAGCGGGGAATCCAAGTATGTTATCCAGATTGATGCGCCATTCTTGTCGGTTCTCCTCGGTATGTGAGGTTTTATTTAGCATGAACTTATATGGCTATGTGTTAGCATGCTTATGTAATTAGCATTTATGTTCATTATATGTGCTGCGTCTTATGTTCTGTCTGTTTCCTATAGACGCGATTTCCACGCAGGGAGGACGAGGCCATGGTCGAGGCCATGGCCGTGGTTATGGCTGAAGGGACATTCCAGTCCCATATATTGGGGATGCTAATGCACCCCAAGGACTAGTTGATAGAGATCTGTTGCATGAGATGGTCGGCTCCATCCAGCAACTAGCTGAGGCCTCTATAGGGAGAGAGAGTGTATCTGAGCCGAGGGCGACGGTCGCAATGCGCAAGTTTTGACGTCTGGACCCTCCTACCTTTTATGGGGATCCCAACCCCACGGTAGTCACTGAATGGCTGGAGCTAGTCACCAGAATCTTGGACACGCTTCAGATAGAGGAAGATGATATGAGAGTTACTTTTGCTGCCTTCCAGCTGAGAGGGAGTGCTCACATGTGGTGTAGGTTTTTCAAGACTACAGTCGGAGGCACTTGGGAGGCATTCGCGAAGGTATTTCTGGAGAAATACTTTCACGCAACTTTGAGGGATCAGTACAGAGAGGACTTCCTTTTCCTGATTCATGGGACAATGATAGTAGTCGAGTATGAGGCTGAGTTTACTAGCTTATCTCGGTTTGCACAGGAGATTGTGCCCACTGACGAATTTCAGGCAAAGAGATTTGAGAGGGATTTGAGGCCCGATATTAGAGATCGAGTGGCAGCATTCAGGATACATGTTTTTAAAGAGTTGGTGGAGACCGCCATGAAAGTGGAAGACACTCTGAACGAGACGTGCAGAGATAGAGACAGTAGGAGTTAGTAGGACGGGGGAAGTGCACAGTCCTGGGGACGCAATGATAAGCGTCAATGAATGTCTGGTTAGAGTTCGTATCCATTGGGGTCGTATCAGTCACAGTCTTCTGCATCCTCACCTCCCGTAGTCTCATTGGGAAGGCCAGAGTAGTATGAGTTTCCATTGCTTCCGATGCAGGCAACTCGGACATCGTGTAGTGGATTTCCCTCAACGGAAGCAATCCCAGGGTTTGGTATCGGCTTAGTCACAGGGGATGGAGTCACAGATTTGTTATGGAAGTGGCCAACCTAGACATATTCGTAGGGATTGTTCCCAGAGAGAGAGAGTGCACCGAGTACAGCGGGCACACTAAAGGATTCATTTATGCAGGATCGACAGCAGCATCCTATAGGTCAGACTTCTCGAGCAACAGATAGGGGAACTTCAGTTCAGTCGGTACGAC
Source organism: Heliamphora exappendiculata (assembly GCA_034768845.1). Taxonomy (NCBI): domain Eukaryota; kingdom Viridiplantae; phylum Streptophyta; class Magnoliopsida; order Ericales; family Sarraceniaceae; genus Heliamphora; species Heliamphora exappendiculata. Next base: position 17,898 of record JAOTRH010469821.1, on the reverse strand, counting down.
AGCCGGCTGCGCCAGGCTATGGAGGAAAGGGCAGAGCGACACTGCCACGAGCGTATGCCCTTATAGCTCCCAATTTTTCTAGGGAGCCAGTTGTGCCGAATGATGCAGACATGCCTTCAGCGAGCAAAGGTACTTTCTGAGTATGCAGGCCTTGGGCTAGTTTCTTTATTGTATCTGTTTCGGAGTTGATGATGGATTCCATGGGCGATGTGTTGCATTGAGGCAGTGGTTGGTGACGATGTGAGGTTAGGGTGAGTTATAGATCCCGTGTCTTCGAGATAGTTGGCCATTATTTAAGATGCTAGACCTTGTTTGACTATATCCTAGGAATGGTTTGGCTGACTATCTCATATGCATGTGTCGATTGAGATCGACGATTTGTTCTTTCGACCATGAGTTGAATTTCGGGGAAAAAATTTCTTTAAGGGGGATAGAGTTGTGAGACCCTGACTCATTTTCTTTTTCGGCATTTTTTGGCGCGCGTTTTGTGTTTATGTGATAGCATATTTTTATATGCTTTTGATATATGATCAGGGTTAGAGATGCATGCGGCGTAAGTTCCTGGGGCCGTGGGGCGTTGTGGTGCAAATTTCAAAAATTCAAAAAAAAAAGATATTTTGGAGGCTTATAAATACCTGGAGTTAGATATTTTCAAAACTTTTCCACTAAGTTTCCTCCATTTTCTCTCTGCCTTCTCAATAACTTCTCGGTGGCCTAGAGTTCGATTTTCGACGATCCAACAGCGAATTCTTGTTATTGGCACGGTGGGCTACGCGTTCATTTGGACAGTATTCCATTTCGATAAAGCTTAATTTTGCACATGGTTCGAGGCATTGAGTTTTTAACTCACCGAGGTAGGATCCTAGACTTTCATGTCTTATAAGGGTGCTGCGTGTAATCGTATGTTTTTTTAACGGTTAGATTGCTGTAGATTTGATTTTATGTTCAAGTTGGATTTTTGGGTTAAAAACCATTTTTCGTCGATTTCGGTGGATGGAATCGAGAGTCGGGAGTTTCTTTCGTGGTCTTGGTGTTAAGCCTAGGCGTGTGGAGGTCCGAGGGTGTTGCATGGGTGTTTGGAGGCGTTGATTCGAGGTTTGGAGGGCTAAACCCGTAGCTCAAAATCTATTTTTGCCTCAGTCCAGTCGACTGGATCGTGGGGTCAGTTGACTGGATTATGGTTCTGTGGGTTCAGTCGACTAGAACGTAGGGGTCAGTCGACTGGATCGTGTTTTCAGTCGACTGAGAGTTGGGGTCTAGTTGACTGAGGTGCTGGGTTTTGTGTTTGTGGTTCGGTGGTTAGGTTTTGGGGTTCTGCTGATCGTGTTATGGTTTTGGGGGTCCCGTAGTGGCCTCGGGTGTTTGTTTAGATTCCTTCCTTGGGTGACGTGCATGGTTTGACGTGGGTGTTAGTCCACGGTTAGGTGCGTGGTGTTTATTCACCGTTGGATTTGTGTTGGGCGTGTGTGGGCCCGTGATCCTTTTGGGGAAAAAGTGTTAGTTTGTGAGAACCGTATTTTATGAGTTGAGTGTTGGCCTTTGAATTAGGAGTGGTTTTGTGGGTTGATAGTAGTCCATGTGAGTAGATGTCGGTTATGTGACGGGTGGCATCATGATGTGATGGTTATACGTGGTTATGTGCATTTATAATTCTCATTTTATTTATGCATAATGTAAGATGAAAATGTGGTCTTACGTGATATTGGTATGAATGTTAGCCCTGGCTAACGATGGACGAAAACGTGGTCCGATATATGTTAACCCTGGTAACGAGAAATGTTAGATGGGGCAGTGGCCCTTCAGTGAAAGCCCGAGAAATGTTAAATGGGGCGGTGGTCCTTCGGTGAAAGCTCGAGAAATGTTAGTTGGGGCTGTGGTCCTTCGGTGAAAGCCCGAGAAATACTGTAACATGTTTTCCAGCGTTAGCGTCGTGTATTGTAAGCCATTTGGCAATTATATAAAATGCACGTATGTTTTATATTGAGAGTGTATTCTCGGGTTAGGTGTTATCTTGGTTCTTTATGGGTGTTTCACGTGACCCGGAGTTTGGGGCACGACAGGAGAGCTCCGACCTTGTTTGTAAAAAAGAAGAATGGTTCGTTGCAATTGTCCATTGATTATAGAAAGCTGAATTAGGTGACGATAAAGAATAAGTATCAGATGCTGAGGATTGACGACCTCTTTGATCAACTGAAGGGTTTGTCTTACTTTTCAAAGATCAATTTGAGGTCTAGATATTTGTTAGTTGAGGGCCTGAGAAGAGAACATTCCCAAAATGGAATTTTGTACATGCTATGGGCAATACAAATTTCTAGTTATGCCATTTGGCTTAACAAATTCCCCAACAACGTTTATGGATTTAATGAGCCAAATTTTTTGTCCGTACCTTGATAAGTTTGTCATCATATTCGTTGATGATATTTTGATTTATTTGTCGTCAAGGGAAACTCATAAGGAGCATTTCTATGTAGCGCTTTAGCTCTTGAAAGAGCATCGGCTTTATGCCAAATACTAGAAGTGTGAGTTTTGGCTTTCTAAAGTTAAGTTTCTGGGGCATGTTGTATCTGGTAATGGAGTAGCAGTTGATCCATCAAAAATATAAACAGTATTGAAGTGGCAAAGACCGAAGAATGTGTTTGAAATTAGGTGTTTCTTGGGACTCGCGGGTTACTACTGCCGTTTTGTGAAGGACTTTTCTAAATTAGCCACACCATAGACCCGTCTTACCCGAAAGGGGGTCAAGTTTGTACGGAATGAGGCGTGTAAGATTGCTTTCCAAGAGTTGAAGAAGAGACTGACGAGTGCGTCGATTCTGATCATACCAGGGTCAAAATTTTAAACTCGAAAATTACCTTGTGATGGCACTAAGTTCAGCAAAACTCAGTCACAGCCACGGATATGATGAAAAGACGCACACACACAGAGCAAGAAATATAGATAATCAAAATTTTATAAGACAACATCTCAACCCTTGTATTACCACAAAGTAAAATTACAAAAGAAAATGCCTTAGTACTCACGCCATCATTTTGTGTGCCAAAGCTACCAGACCATGCCCGCATATATAGATATGCGATAGTTACTAGTAGTTGCTAGCGTATACAAGCATTCTGTACTGGACATCCCCCACTACTTAGGCACATGTGTAGAAAAGAGAAAACCCACACTGCTGACACTTGTCATCCTATGAAAATCTTCAGCATAAATCCTTTAACCGCCAATAACCGCCCATGATGCCACACACATGCCACAATGTGCTGGCATATTAGCTATGACAAGTCTTCAGATTATAACCGCCCATGACTGCCCACAATGTCTGCAACATAGGGAAATCATACACAGATATGGTCAGTAATGCTAACTGCCAATCATGTGCAAGGCATGCCCCTAAGTGCTATGCCACTTGGTCAGTCAGCTGAAGTAGTGTATGTTGTTTTGCCCATGCTAGTGCCAGCTCCTGTCTACAATTTGCTCACCAAGCCGCTTACTTGTACTGACCCATAAGCCATACGAACTTCTTGCATCCAAGCACTGAATTAATGCCTTCATGTGCCAAGTAAATTCATCCTTCTTGTCTAAGGGTCGTGTGGCAAGCTGGTTGCCACAAAGCCACCTCGAATATTATGGCATGCCCTCTTCATGCCACCATAGGTCGTTCCACGAGGGATTAGGTTGTGCTTTGATGCAGCAAGGTAAGGTTGTGGCATATGGATCCCGTCAGTTGAAAGTTCATGAAAGAACTTACCCTACACATGATCACGAGTTAGCGATGGTCATATTCACCTTGAAGACGTGGAGACACTATTTTTATGGAGAACGCTTTGAAGTATTCTCTGATCATAAGAGTTTAAAATATCTATTTTCGTAGAAAAATTTAAACTTGAGGAAAAGAAGGGGGATGGAATACTTAGGCGATTATGATTTTGGGTTGCAATACCATATGGGCAAGGCTAATGTCATGGAAGATGCCCTTAGCCGCAAATCGTTAAAATCATTGGCTCACGTAGCTGTTTAAGAGTGAAAGATGCTAGGAGAAGTCGGAGAATATGATTTAAGCCTTGGTAAAGTAGATGATCATGCTACAATGTTCACAGTAGTATCGCGACCAACACTTATTGATCGGATCATCGAAGCTCAGAAAGGAGATAGTGAAGCTCAGACACTCAGAGATAATATCACCAGTGGTGAGAAGGTCGAAGGATGGACTATTCAACTGGTCAGGGCTTGAGATTTATAGGAAGGTTATTTGTACCGAAGGCTTGCCATGAGGAAGTATTACGAGAATTTCATCATTCCTGACTTATGGTACACCAAGGTAGTACAAAAATCTTCCATGAAGAAACACGTGGCTATGTTCATATCCAAGTGTCTCACGTGTCAGCAGATGAAAGCAGAACACCAGCGACCAGCGGGTTTACTTCAGCCGTTACATGTCTCGAAATAGAAATGCGTGCATGTGATAATGGATTTTATTTTAGGCCTTTCTAGATCACCGAAGGGACACGATGCTATATGGGTGATAGTCGATCGTTTGACGGAATCAACGCATTTCTTTCCCATGCAGATGATTGATTCAGTGGGCAGACTTGGCAAGCTCTATGCCCAGGAGATTGTTCGGTTACATGGCGTGCCAGTGTCAATAATATCTGATTGAGACCTTAGATTTATGTCTCGCTTTTGATAGGGTTTAGGGAATTGGGGACGGGCTTACACTTTATCACTACATTTCATCCCCTGGCTGATGGTCAGTCAAAGTGCACAATTCAGATTCTGGAAGACATGCTGCGAGCACGTGTGTTAGATTTCTGTGGTTCGTGGGAGGATCATCTTCCGCTAGCAGAGTTTGCCTACAATAAAAGTTACCAATTGAGTATTGAGATGGCACCCTATGAAGCTTTATATAGGAAACCGTGTAGATCTCTAGTGTGTTGGATCGAGGTTGGAGAGGCATCTGTGTTAGGGCCTGACCTTGCAAGAGAGACTACCGAGAAAATTGTATCAATTTGGAGACACTTGGCTACGGCGAGGAGTTTCCAGAAAAGTTATGCTGATCGAAGAAGAAAACCATTGGCATTTGAGGTTGGCGATCATGTTTTTTTGAAAGTATCACCGAAGAAAGGTTTGTTGAGGTTTGAAAAAGGTAGCAAGCTATCGCCACGGTTCATAGGCCCTTTTGAGATTTTGAAGAATGTTGGAGAGGTAACTTATCAGCTTTCTTTACCCCCATAGCTACATTCAGTACATGATGTGTTTCACTTGTTGATGTTATGAAAGTATGAACCTAATCCCTCGCACGTGTTGCATTGGTTGGAATTACAGCAAAAGAATGACATTTCATATGAAGAACGATTAGTAAGGATTTTGGACACACGGCAACAAGTCTTACGTGGAAAGACATTATCCTATGGGAAGGTGTTATAGCATCACCACGGTGTTGAGGAAGCAACGTTGGAAAGGGAGTTTGATTGTCAAACCCCGCTCCCGCAAGGTACTTGATCTGTGTAAAGGGGTATGATTCCGCCCCAACCCGGCAGCCTAGAGAAAAGATAAGACTTAAAACAATATTAAGAGACCAAAACATGTCCTTCCTATTGGAGGTAAACTGCCAAGTTCATTAATTTGTAAACGATTTTTCAAAAAAATTAAACTAGATGGGCAATCGCCGAAACAGGCTCCAGATAAAAACTTTTTGATGTCAAACGTTCAAAATAAAAATGTAAGAACCTGATACCTGTTTATTTTGTTCATTCATATTTTCGACAAGAGAGGAGACCGATTAAATTTGGGCGTGGGTGCAATAAAATTTTTGCTAGATTAACGATTGAATTAATATATGTGATAGTGAAATTGAGATACATGGTGATGGATGATATTGATATGGGTGTGTTAATGGAAAGATTTGAATATTAAAATGGGAGCAAAGTTTGGAGTTTGAGTTGAATTTTAGGAAAATTCATGGAATTCTGCTTCAGGGGTCATTGCTCGAGCGGTGGGGGTCCGCTTGAGCGGACTATCGGGATATGTTTGGAGTATTCTCGAACGTTGGAGATATTTTGGGGTTTATATATATATACCTCTCATTGACTACGTGAGCCCATTCTCATCTCTCTTTTCCTTTTCTCTTCTTCTTCCATTCTATAGAGAGAGAGAGACCCAAACCCACATGAAACCTTTACCTCCTACCTTCCAAAATTGAAGATTTGAAGCTAGATTGGAAGCAAGAAAGGGTATAAACCAAGCTTCAGAGCAAAGAGGTGGGAGATCAAGCATCAAGGAGGTAAGAACACCCAAGGTCCAAAACCTAGGTGGGGAAATTGGAAGAAATTGCAGGCTTTTGAGCAAATTCAAGGTAGGATTTAGATTATATTGTATGTTTTACGTTGAGTTGAGTTGATATTTTGCTTACATGAGTAAAATCTAGTCGATTTCATGAATGATTGAAAGATTGATAGATTTGTGTGTAGGTTGAGTTGGGTTTGGTGAAAATGAGGGTTTTTTAGAAGAGATTAACCATGATTTGTTCAAATTTGTCGTATAAAAAGATTTTATGAGACTTGAATCCAACGTTTTTGGGATGGAAACGGAGATTTCAGACATGTTTGATGAATGTTTAAGGGTTTTGAAGTTAGAAGATCAAAACAGGGGAAAATCTGGGTTTTTCTCGGGTACCAGTGCGCTCGAGCGGTGCCTTGTCAGCTCGAACAGTCACATGGCAGAGAGCTTGGGCGCTCGAGCGGACTAGCTGCGCAGGGCCAACTTCTTTTTATCATATCTCCCTCATTCGAACTCCGAATTAGGTCATTATTGTACTCAAATTGAAGCCCTGAAAATCTTCTTTCCAATGAGACTACTTCACAAGAGAATTCCTTTTGTAGAAAAAGTAATGATTAAAATAGTGAGGGTATGTCAAATGTTTTTAACCGTCTCTCACCCGTTTTTGGCCCAATGTCTTGAAAAATGTTATTTTCATCATTAGTGGCCATTTTTACCAAATTTCTTGTTCCTTTGGCTATGGATACCTATTTCATTATACTTGGATTGGGATATATGTATTGTACCGATTGGTTGGGGTTTTGTTATAAAGTGGGTTTTGAACATATAACTAAGGTTTTTAAGAACAAGATTGGGTATCTAAATATTTTGATATGACATAGTCACTTTTAGCATTGCTAAGCTTTCCGAAGAGAAACCTGAGTTTCGAACTTATACATGAAAAACCCCATTTGTAGACTGATTTTTAATAATTGATTTTCTTAAATAAGATGAATTATGCAAATAAACTTAAATCAATCAATCCCACAAGCAGAAAATAAAACAACCACTTACGCATATGAGACAGCGATTTTTACATGAAAAACCCCAAATCGGTTAAAAACCATGAGACCACACTGAGTCTAGGAAATCAAGCACTATAAAATCGTTAGTTACAAGAGAATCTTACAAACCGACGTTGTACCCACAACCAAACATTTGAAAGCCTACTCCTACCGAATCCACGTACACCAACTCCTGTGCTTGACCGCAGCTGGAATCCACCACCGGACTTCACTGCTGACGGACTTCAACAGACTCCTCCACCAGACTTCAACACTTGAGAATTCTCTCAAGTGACTCCATGAATCACAGATCGTTGAAGCTTTGATCGACTTGATGATTGGCTTAATTGCACGAAAGTTATTGCATCATCAAGCTGTTATAGACTAGTTTGCGAGTATGGATACTAGCTGGCGAGAACAATCAATAATCCCAAAGGCTTTTGGCGGCTAGGTCTTCATAAAGTATAAAATAATGAGGCACCCTAACAATAACCCTAGTTTCCTATTTATAAGAACCTACCAAAACCCTCGCTGCTGCTGCAATTAAACCCTGACTCGCTGAGGACCGCTCGAACGGTGAAGCCTGCACTGCAGTTATTTTGATGCAGAATATAATATACCGAGAGGTGGAATAGACCGCTCGATGGACCGCTCGAGCGATCTATCGGGTGGTCTTACTTCGCAGGCTATTTTTCGATATTTTCTGCTCTTTTTTGCGTGGTCCGACAATATTAAAACCAAAACTCGAACAAGATAAGTATCAAAATATCAAAGAATAAAATAAATACTTTGCATAAATATTTGTCACAGATTTGTCAAACTAAAAACGAATTAGACCGAGGCCAAAATTCATAACAATCTCCCCCTTTGGCAATTCTGTGACAAAACCCAACAAGCCAACTAATCCAATTAAACAAGCGAACAAAATGACACAAAAAAAATTTATTTATTAAATATTGCCCCTCAAACTAAACTTTTAAAAAGAATTAGACTAAACTTTAAAAAAAAAATAGATACTCCCCCTCAGCTAAACATATGACCCTAGAAATCCTCTATTATCTCCCTTTTTTTATCACGAATTGACAAACAAAAAAAACAAATACAGCTTTTTGAGTAGGGAATAAGATTAAAGAATAAGTACGAGACCAATGCATAAATTCATTCACTTAAAATCACAAAGTCTAGTCAAATTGATCAAAAATACACAAAGAATCCAAGACAAGCTATATTCATATATGAATAACCAAAATCAGAGTAGATTCTATGTAAAGCAGTGTGTGTGTGACTTAAAATATGTTTAGATTCTAGGATCAAAACCTAAATAAGATCTATATGGCCGAGTCACATTTATTTATCAAATATCAAGAATGTCACAAAGTCAAACCAGCGTTGACCCAATTCACATTATAAGCTAACTCCCCCTCAACTAGGGACTGCAAACTTTTCTTGCTCATCTTTTTCCCTTTTTTTTTGTTTTATGCTTTCAAAGGCGGCTTTCATACTAGTACGAACGAAAAAGCAAGGTTCGCATAGGTAGCTATTTCATAAGAAAATTTTTTACACAAATTTCAAAGCGGCTACACACTAGTACGTACGAAAAGACAAGGTCTGTATAGTTAGCCATTTTCTCAAGCTAAACAAATAGAACTAAAGGAAGGAGGGGTAAACAGTAAGATCAAATGGGTCGCCACTATGTGGTCATTTTGTGACAATTTTAGAAAATTGAAAGATAAGAAAGACTCATAGATAAATAAATCCCAAGTGCGGATGATCTTTGCATCTATCAATGTTCAAGTGGTGTACAGAATAGACTTATCTCTGAATATGTTCTATCCACTATGAACTAGCTTACCCAAAAACAAAATAGTGTGGTACATAATCTCAAAGCCTAAATTATGGGATTTCAGCCAAATGAAACAATGCACAGAAAATGTACTCAACCCTTAATAAAGTCCCCCATAATTTTTTTTAAACAACAAAAAAAAAACTCAAACACACAAAATAATTAAAAAAGTCCAAAACAGACTAGGGACTACGACAAGCTAGAAAGCTATCTAGATCACTCTTTCTTACCCAAACTTTCTTGATTTTCAACGGCACAGGTTCTAGATTAGAAATCCAATTCTTTCTAGGTTGGTATGACTTGTCATATCTGAATCTATTTTGATCAATCAACCTAGTGTAGTGAGGTCTGATGTGTCCCTTTATACCACAGTGATGACAAATAGCACAAAAAATGTACTCCTATTCAAATTTATGCAATTTGGACGAGTATAACCAATATTACCACAATCTGACCCGTTTCTTTTTCGACGTTTCTGGACACGCGTTACGTGTTTTCGTTTGAGCATGTTTTTATTGCTTTTGATGCATGATTGGGCTTAGATATGTATGCGGGGTAGGTTCCCGGGGCTGTGGGCCGTTGTGGTGCGAATTTCAAAATTTCAAAAAAAAAAGATATTTTGAAGACCTATAAACATCTGGAGTTAGATATTTTCAAAAAGATATTTTTCAAAATTTCTCCAACAAGCTTCCTATTTTCTCTCTGCCTTCTCTCTTGCTTCTCGGGGGCCCAAGACTCAGTTTTTGACGATCAGATAGCCGATCTTTGTTATTGGCGCGATGGGCTACGCAACCATCCGGTCAGAATTTAATTCCGGCAAAGCTCAATTTTGCACGTGGATTGAGGCGTCGAGTTTTGAACTCACCGAGATAGGATTCTAGACCTGTATGTTATATAAGGATGCTATGGGTAATCGGGTGCATTTTTACCGGTCGAAGAGTTGTAGATCTGATTTTCTGTAAAGTTGGTTTTTCGGGTTAAAAATCGGTTGTTAGTCAATTTCGGTGGATGAAATCATGTTTCAAGGGTCTCTTTCGAGGTCTTGGTGTTAGGCCAAGGTGTACGTATGTTTAAGGGTGTTGAAAAGGGAGTTTCGAGGCTTCGATATGAGGTTTGGAGGATTGACCTGTAGCTTGAAAAATGGTTTTTGCCACAGTTCGGTTGACTGAATCGTGAGGTTCAGTCGATTGGATCGTAGTTCTTGGGTTTGGTCGACTGAACCGTGGGGTTTGATTTACTGAATAGTGTGTTTGGGCGTTTCTGGGCTTTTCTAGTGCGTTGCTCGATCGACTGGACCATGGGGTTCGGTCGACTGAACCTGGGCAGTTTTGTGTTTGTGGTTTGGTGGTTCGGTGGTTGGGTTTTGGTTTTCGATTGGTATCCTATGGTATTCAATTGAGTAATTTTTGGGAATTAGTCTATTCAAATACATGTGAATTCTTTTTGGGGTTCGGTTGATCGTGTGGTGGTTTGGGGGTCGTGTTGTGGCCTCAGATGTTACGTTTAGATGCCGTCCATAGGTTGATGTGCATGGTTAGATTTTGGGAGCTGCGGCACTGTTGTGTGCGTGTTAGTTATGCTCGGGACATGTAGGTCTGGTAAGAATCGATCTGAGGGAGGTTTCAAGTGTTGATCTTCGGGTTAGGTGTTGGTTGTCCTGGTGGGTGGACGTGTTCCAATTTGTGGATGGATTATTCGGTTAAACGGATGACGGGTGTGTGGCATGTGATGTCTTATCGAGTTTTGTGGTGTCGTATGTGGAACATCGTGGTTATACATGTTTTGTGCCTATAGAACTGTGGATAGTTTTATCTTTGTGCATGATATGCGGGTCAGTGGCCTCTGTGGTCTTGATGCCTTTAGGGCTTTGGGTTTTGTTATCCCGTTATATGCAGTGTTATCCCGTGGTTTAGGTATGTGTAGAGATGCCTGTTGGTACGTAGAATTGTATCTATATTCCATATGTGGGTTGGGTATTGGTCTCTCGGTGAAAGTCCGTAAATTGCATATGTGGGGCGGACAATGGTCCTTCGGTGAAAGTTTGTAAAATTGTCTAGGAAGGGCCTACAATGGTCATACGGTGAAAGTTCGTGAAGATATTCGTTGACCCTGGTCAACAAGGCATGCGATGAGGGCGGATAATGGTCCTATGGTGAAAGTCCATGAAGATGTGTGTGTTGCACGAGTGGCGTGCGTTGTGTGTGCTGCACGGGTTGCGTGTGTTATATGTGTTGCATGGGTTGCGTGTGTTTTTTGCGTTGCATAGATGGGGGCTGCGGTCCTTCGGTGAAAGTCCAAGAAGATTCATGGCTTGCATGTACGGCATATTGGGATGGATAGACCAAATTCGTAAAAATTGTATTATCGGCCTATGGGAGTCAAAATACTGTATTAACGGCTTATGGGAGTTGTAATACTTGAATCGTTTTCAAGGCTATGATGAGTCAAAAAATAGTTTTTATCCTCACTCTCCCATTGCTTGTGAAAATTATTTTTATTGCCTCTTGTGAGTCGGGATCTAAAATCGTTTTTTAAATTATTTTCGAGGCTTGAAAGAGAGTCTAAACCTGCACTTTGATTTCCTAGCATGTTTTGTTTATATTGCATGCTTGTCTAGTTTCTGCTGAGCCTTGGCTCACGGTGTGGGATTTATTTTTCTTCAGATACCGGTCACACAGGTTGATCTGGAGGTGCTAGAGAGGTGGAAGTGTTGTAGTCTTCCTTTTTGTTCTTTCTGTTACATGTATATTGTACGTGTTTTCTCGGTGTTGGAACCATGTAATGTATGCCATTTGGCGTTTATATACACTGCATGTATGGTTTAATTTAATAGTGTATTCTCAGGTTGGGTGTTATGTCTGTTTGATTATGGGTGTTTCACGTGGGTCGGAGTTTGGAGCGTGACAGCTTGGTATCAGAGCTCTGGGTTCGAATACCTAAGAGCCATAGGAAGAGGTTGCATCACCGTGTGAGGTTGATAGCGTTGCTTGATTGCATGTGTTTAGATGCTTCGATAATGTGAGACCCTGACCCGTTTTCTTTTTCGGCATTTTTCGACGCGCGTTATGTGTTTTCGTTGCAGTATATTTTATATGCTTTTGATGTATGTTTGAGGGTAGAGATGCATGTGGGGGAAGGTTCTTGGGGCCGTGGGGTCTTACGGCGCGAGTTTTAAAAATTCAAAAAAAAAGATATTTTGGAGACATATAAATATGTGGAGTTAGATATTTTCATAAAGATATTTTTCAAAACATCTCCAGTAAGCTTCCCGTTTTCACTCTGCCTTCTCTCTAAGTTCTCGAGGGCCCGGGGCTCAATTTTTAGCCATCCAATAGCGGATCCTTTCTTTTAGCGTGGTGGGCTATGCTACCATCTAGTCAGATTTCAATCTCGATGAAACTCGATTTTGCACGTGGTTTGAGGCGTCGAGTTTTGAACTCACCAAGGTAAGATTCTAGACCCTACAGCTAAGGGTGCTGTGGGTAAACGTGTGTGTTTTTAACGGGTAGATTGCTGTAGATCTGCATTTGTTTCAAAGTTGGGTTTGGGGCTTAGCATCTGTTATTTGGCAATTTCTGTGGATGGAATCGAGTATCGGAAGTTTCTTTTGAGGTCTCGGTGTTAGGCTTAGGTGTGTGGGTGTTCACGGATGTTGGTTTAGAGTTTGGAGGCTTCAAATCGGGGTTTGGATGTAGAAACCCGTAGCTCATAATCAAGTTCTGCCGAGGTTCAGTCGACTGAACCATCGGGTTCGATTGACTGAAGTCTGGATCTTGGGTTCGATCGACTAGATCGAGAGGTTCGGTCGACTGGACCGTGTGTTTTGGCATTTTGTGGTTTTCCAATGTGGTCTTCGGTCGACTGAGGGCTTGGTTCGGTCGACTGAAGTGCTGGGGTGTGTTTTTGGTGGTTTTGGTTGGGTTTATGGTTTCCAATTGTTATTCTTTGGTATTCAATTGATTAATTTATGGGAATTATTTGATTCAAATACCTTTGGATTCCTTTTGGGTGTTCGGGTTGTTGTGTGGTGGTTTCGGGGCTCGTGTCGTGGCCTCGGGTGGGCATTTGAATGTTGCCCTCGTGAGTGATGTGCATGGTAGATACAGTTTGTGATGCACGGTTAGGTGCGTGGTTTGATGTTGGGTTTGTGTTGGCGCAGGTCAGCGTCGTGGGTCTGTGATGGCCGTGTTGGGAGTGTTTGGGCCAGCGGTGGTCGTATGGGTTGTCCCCGTGAGTGGATGTCTATTTTGACTGCTGGTGCCGTGATGTGGTTTTATATGGTTATGTGCATATTTATAACTGTTTATTTATGTACGAAATATGTAAGTGAATTACATAAGGTGATATCGTTATGTGTAACGTGGTTTATGCTTTAAAACCTATAGTTTTATAGGCATGTGACTTGGTTTGTGGAACGTCGTATTGATACATGGTTATATGCTTTAAATCCTAGTTTAGGTTTGCATGTGTGTATGAAATGGATTAGATGAATCTGTGATCCAGTAGATGTAAATCCTGGTTGATGATGCATGTGTGCGTGTGTGGGTGCATGAGGTAGGCTGCGAAAGCCAGCGTATGAGGTAGGCTACGAAAGCTGGTGTGTGCGATATCTAACTGATTGAAACGAGATCCTGATGAGGCACGGGTATGTGTGTGTGTGCGATATTTGACGGATTGAAATGAGATCTTGATGAGGCACGGGTGTGAGTGTGTGTGCGATATCTGAAGGCTGAAACAAGGTCCTGAAGAGGCACGTGTTCATGGATTGCTTGTATTGCACATTGGAACGGATAGACCAATTTTCTTAAAAACTATATTATCGGCCTATGGGTATCGAAATACTGTATTAACGTCCTGCGAGAGTCGTAATATTGGAATCGTTTTCAAGGCTCTGATGAGTAAAAAAAATAATTTTTATCCTCACTTTCCCTTGCATGTGAAAATGGTTTTCTGGCTCTGGTGAGTCGTGATCTAAAACGGTTTTCAAATTATTTTGTTGGCTTGAAAAAGAGTCAAAAACTGTACTTCGTTTATCGAGAATGTTTAGCTTATAGTGCATGTGTTGTTTAGGATCTATTGAACTTTGGCTCACGGTGTGGGATTTTTCTTTTTTAGGTACCGATCACGCTAGTTGATCTGGAGGTGCTTAAGAGGTGGAAGAGCTGTAGTCTTTCTTTTTGTCCTTTTGTTACATGTATGTTATATCATGCTTTTCGGGCGTTGGAGCCATGTAATGTTGCCGTTTGGTGTTTATATACAATCCATGTATGGCTTATTTTGAGAGTGTATTCTCGGGCTGGTGTTGTTGTTGGTTATTTTTGGATGTTTCACGTTGCCCGAAGTTTGGGGCATAAAAACTTGGTATCAGAGCTCTAGGTTCGAATACCTATGAGCCGTAGGAAGAGGTTGCGTCACCGTGTGAGGTTGATTGCGTGTGCTTGATTGCATGTGTTTACACGCTTTGATAACATGATCGTGTCAGCATGTGAGTTATGTGAACGATGTATATATGTGAGCATGGGGTTAAAGCTTGGGAGTCAAGTTAGAAACGCGTTTAGCTGACGTGATTTCTATTAGAGAATCTGAGTAGGTTATCCAGATTGATGTGTCATTCTTGTCTGTTCTCCTCGGTATGTGGGGTTATTTAGCATGAACCTATGTGCTTATGTGTTAGCATGCTTATGTGGTTTGTGTTATGTGCTGCATCTGACGTTCTATCTTTTTCATGTAGATGTTATGTCAGCAAGGAGAGGGCGAGGCCGTGGTCGAGGCCGTAGCCGTGCTGGCCAAGGGGATATTTTTATCCCTGATGTTGGGGATGCTAATGCTCCCTAAGGACCAATGGATGCGACGAAGTTGTTACGTGTGCTGGTTGGTTCTATCCAGCAGCTGGTTGCTAGGGGTGAGCCTGTTAGGGAGAGGGTGCTTGAGGCGAGGGCTACAGTTGCGATGCAAGAGTTCAGGCACTTGGATCCACCTACCTTTGCAGGAGATCTTGATCCTCTTCTGGCGACAGAGTGGTTGGAGTTGACGACTCAGATCCTGGACACATTACAGATTATGGAGGATGAGGTGCGGGTTTCTTTTGCCACCTTTCAGTTGAGAGACGATGCTCATCAGTGGTGGAGATATGCCAGGACTACAGTGGAGGCCACATGGGCATCATTTACACGAGTCTTCCTGGAGAGATATTTTCCAGCTTCGAGGAGGGACTTATGCAGGGAGGAGTTCTATTCTCTTACCCAGGGGGCCATGGACAACATGCAGTACATAGCCAGGTTTACGAGCTTGTCTCCATTTGCACCAGAGGCGGAGTGCACAGATGAGTTACTTTTGATGAGGTTTGAGCGGGGCTTGAGGCCAGCGATCAAGGAGCAAGTGGCTGTGATGGTATATCGTGTGTTCAGACAGCTAGTGGAGGCGACAGCGAGGGTTGAGAATGCTTTGGCTGAGACTCGAGCTTCGAGGGAGGCCAGAACATCACAAGGAGGGACGAAGGTACAGATAGGTGGACGCTCTAGCCAGAGGTAGAAGTCCTCTGGTCCTAGCTTTTATCCATCTGGACCACAGCAATTTTCAACACCATCACCATATGTGGCTTCGTCTGGGAGGCCGGAGCAGCAGGAGTCGACCTGTTATCGATGCAGACAGCAGGGACATCGTGCAGAGGATTGTCTACAGCCGAGACCATCCCAGAGTTTGGTTCTAGTGCACCCATAGGGGAGGGAATCGCCAGTTTCCTATGGGTGTGGACAGTCCGGACATAGTCTTAGGAATTGTCTCCAGGGAGGTAGTAAGCCGAGTAGGGAGGACGCACCAGTGGGTTCATATGTGTAGGGTCGACAGCAGCCATCCGCTGTACAGACTTCCCAAATAGCAGGTGGGATCTCATCAGTTCAGTTAGTGTGGTAGCCGACAGCGCTGAGTTATGGCGGACAGGACAGAGTGGGGTTGCCCCGAGTGTATTCTCCTACAGCTGGCGGTTCATCTAGGGCACCAGTCGTGCCGGAGGATGCTGATATGCCTTCAGTGAGCAAAGGTACTTTCTGAGTATGCAGGCTTTGGGCTAGTTCATCATTGCATCTGTTTTGGTTATGGATCCCGTGGATGGTGTGTTGTGTTGAGGCAACAGTTGGTGATGATGTGAGGTTGGGATGAGCTGTAGATCCCGTGTCTTTGAGATAGTCGGCCATTGTCTAGGATGCCTAACCTTATTTGACTATGTCCTAGGAATGGTTTGGCTGACCATCTTGTGTGCCTGTGTCGGTTGCGATCGACGATTTGTTGTTTTGGCCTTGAGTTGAATTTTGGGGGCAAAATTCCTTTAAGGATGGTAGAGGTTTGAGACCTAGACCCGTTTTTTTTTGGCATTTTTTGACTCGCGTTATGTGTTTTCGTTGCAGCACGTTTTATATGCTTTTGATGCAAGTTTGAGGGTAGAGATGCATGCGGGGAAAGGTTCTGGGGACCCGTGGGGTGTTACAACGCGAATTTTGAAAATTAAAAAAAAAAGATATTTTAGAGACCTATAAATATCTGGAGTTAGATATTTTTAGAAAGATATTTTCCAAAACTTCTCTAGTAAGCTTCCCGTTTTCTCTCTGCCTTCTCTCTAAGTTCTCAGGGGCCCGGGGCTCGATTTTCAGCGGTCCAACAGCGGATCCTTGCTTTTGGCGTGTTGGGCTACGGAACATCCAGTCAGATTTCAATTTTGACGAAGCTCTATTTTGCACATGGTTCGAGGAGTCAAGTTTTGAACTCACCGAGGTTGGATTCTAGACCAGACTACTGTATAAGGGTGCTGTGGGTAAACATGTGTGTTTTTAACGGGTGGATTGTTGTAGATCTGTGTTTGTTTCAAAGTTGGGCTTGGGGCTTAACATCTATTTTTTTGGCAATTTCTGTGGATGGAATCGGGTGTCGGGAGTTTCTTTTGAGGTCTCGGTGTTAGGCCTAGGTATGTTGGTGTTCACAGTTGTTGGTTTGGAGTTTAGAGGCTTCAAATCGGGGTTTGGATGTAGAAACCCGTAGCTCGGAATCGAGTTCTGCCGAGGTTCGATCGACTGAACCGACTGAAGTCTGGATCATGGGTTCGGTCGACTGGACTGAGAGGTTCGGTCGACTGAACCGTGTGTTTTGGCGTTTTGTGGTTTTTCAGTGTGGTCTTCGGTCGACTAGGGGCTTGGTTCGGTCGACTGAAGTGCTGGGGTGTGTTTTTGGTGGTTTTGGTTGGATTTTTGGTTTCCAATTGGTGTTCTTTACTATTCAATTGATTAATTTATGGGAATTAGTTGATTCAAATACCTTTGGATTCCTTTTGGGGGTTCGGTTGGTTGTGTGGTGGTTTCGGGGGTCGTGTCGTGACCTCGGGTGGGCGTTTGAATGTTGCCCTCGTGAGTGATGTGCATGGTAGATACAGTTTGTGATGCACGGTTAGGTGCGTGGTTTGATGTTGGGTTTGTGTTGGTGCGGGTCAACGTCGTCGGTCTGTGATGGCCGTGTTGGGAGTGTTTGGGCCAGTGGTGGTCGTATGGGTTATCCCCGTGAGTGGATGCCTATTTTGACTGGTGGTGCCATGATGTGGTTTTATATGGTTATGTGCATATTTATAACTGCTTATTTATGTACGAAATATGTAAGTGAATTACATAAGGTGAAATCATTATGTGTAACGTGGTTTATGCTTTAAAACCTAGAGTTTTATAGGCATGTGACGTGGTTTGTGGAACATCGTGTTGA
>JAOTRH010469810.1:0-27128 GCA_034768845.1 Heliamphora exappendiculata | reverse complement strand
TACTTAAAGAATTCTTAAGTGTTTGAATCTTTTGAGATACAAGTCATACCTTTTTGGCTAAGGTGTCAACCTTGATTATTCAAAAATTGGTTAACACTTTAATTTTGGAAATAAAAAAATATTATCCAATTAAAGACATTTATTTATAGGAAATGAATTATGAAGATAATCAAAATCAATTAAAGAAGCTCTTGGGCTAACACCTTTGTTTGTATAACTTTCTCCCACAAATGACAAACTGTGCGGATAATCTTGTTATTGCTCTTTTGTCTTTTTTGCTAGCAAACTTGGGGTATTCTCCCTTCTCCACAAAGTTCTAAATGTCGAAGTACCAAGGGAGATCGCCGATGCTTTCTTCGATTGCGGTTGTTATCTCATATGCTGGCTTTCTCTTCTGCTCAATCGTTAGTGGTCTCGTCCTAACCCTAGGCGGTATGCCGATCATTGACGCTAGGGTGGCCAGAGCGTCGGTGAACTTGTTCCACAGTCTCGGGACATGGGTGAAAACCACTTATTCAAAGCAGGGGATCAACTTCTCGAGTTCTTGATGGTAGAGAATTATAGTCAGATCCTTGACCTTCCATTCTCCTCTTGCCTATGAAACCACAAATGCAGAATCTCCGATAACTTCCAATTTTTTTGCCCCTAGTTCTAGGGTTGCCTCTAACCCAACTAAGCACGTTTATACTCAGCTTGGTTGTTAGTAACTTCAAAGTTGAGTTTTAGAGACAGTGGAACATGCGATTCATCGGGGGTGACCCGAATAACCCCTGTTCCATAGCCATATTAGTTGGACCATCAAAGTACAGAGTCCATTTGTCGTCTTTGACTCCCATGAGCTGCTCATCAGGAAACTGAACTCGGCATCTTTGTCTCCTTTGATCGGCTGATCTGCCAAGAACTTTGCCACCGCCTTTCCCTTCATAGATTTCCTGGTGACATACTTGAGATTAAACTCTGATAGTCATAACAACCACCGAGCCAATCTTCCTAGTAGTGTTGGCTTTTCGAACAAGTACTTTAATGGATCCATCAGGGAGATTACATTCACTAAAACCTAACATGTCTTCTCCAACTGCGTATATCATATCTCGGATCCGATCATCTTATTGCTCAAGTAGTAGACTACTTCTTAATTCCAGTTTCCCCTTCTTTTGCTAGCATGCATCTTATAGCCAAATCAGTCACTGACAAGTAGAGAATCAGTGGTCTATCGGGCTTGGGAAGAGCCAGAACAGGTGAATTTTGTAAGTATTGACGCACAGCTTCAATGGCGTCTTGGCATTTCTGATCCCATTTGAACTTGACCACTTTTTTCAGCAGGCGGAACAACAGCTCACAGGTGGTTGTCAGTTTGGCTATGATCCGACTAATGAACTATACCTTGCCTAGAAAATCTCTAACTTCTCGCTCGGTCTTTGGAGGAGGTATTTCCATGATCGCTTTGATTTTTTTATGGGTCGACCTCAATGCCCCATTGAGTAATTATAAATCTGAGCATTTTACCTGTCGTGACTCCGAAGGCACACTTTTGTGGGTTAAGCCGCATCTTGTACTTTCTGATCATTTCAAAGAACTTCTGTAATGCTATAATATGGTTGTTCTGATCCTTAGACTTCACTATCCTATCATCTACATGCACTTACACTTCATTGTGTATCATATCGTGCAACAAAGTAGTGGCAGCCATTTGATAGGTTGCTCCTGCATTTTTCAAATCGAATGGCATTACACGATAACAATAGGTATCCCAAGGTGTAGTGAATGTCGTCTTTTCTTTATCTTTGAGGTCCATTAAGATCTGATTGTACCCAAAGAAACCATCCATGAATGACAATAAGGCGTGCCTTGCTGTACTGTCCACCAAGATATCAATATGCAGTAGTGGGAGGTCGGCTTTGGTCTTGGCCTTGTTAAGGTCCCAAAAATCCACACAAACTCTAATACGTCCATCGTTCTTCAAGACGGGTACAATATTTTTCACCCATTTTGAATATTCGGTTACCATATGGAACCCGATGTTGATCTGCTTGGTGACTTCTTCTTTGATCTTCAGTGCCCATTCCAGTCATATCCGTCTCAATTTTTGTTTGGCTAGTTCGGCATCAGAATACAGAGAGATATGGTATTGAATAATCTTGGGATTAATACCGAGCATATCCTCGTAAGACAATGCAATGAGGTCTTTGAATTCTTTTAATAAAGTTATTAATTGCTCATGTTCAACTAGAGATAATGAAGAACCAATTTGGAAAATTTGTGTAGTAGTTTCATTACCCAGATTAATTGACAAAGTTTCTTCAGTTATAGATTGAGTGCGCATTTCTTCCTCTCTTTTTATTAAAGTTTTATTTCTTCGGGGACATCCCCGTCGAATTCAAAATCGTCAGAAAGCGTATGAAATAAATCAAACAAAGTAAAGTAATTGAAAATTTTGTTCATTTCATTGATGTTCAAGAGAGAAAGGATTACAAGCTCAAAAGTAACAGCAAGGGAAGAAGCATAAACAAATGTGCCCACAGACTCGACATCTAACTCGTCAGAACCAAGCAAAAACTCACACAACTTAGTCTCAAACCCGAGACATGCATCATGCAAATTACAAAACTCCAAAGACCATTTTTAACATCTTTTAATGCCACGCCTACGATGAGCTCAGTATAATCAGCTGCTGCATCGTTGCCCGTCATCAAGCAGTCCTGGTTAGATATGCGCATTTAGTTGTTGAACAAAGCTTCCATGTTGATGCAATCTAGCTCGTCAGCCCAATCTTCTTCTTTCTGAATCTTTTTTCCCCTTTCCTCTTAGGCTACTTTCTCCTCCTCTAAATCAGACAATTTGTGACAGAAAAAGATCTCCAGCCTTGGCAGCCTCTGGTTAGTCTCCTTATCAAATCATGGTTCTGAAAAACCACAGTAAGGAAGGTCTTCACCCTCCTGGATGAAGTAAACGTTCAGCGTTCCTTCATACCTGTCTTTCTTTCCTCTTTTGCTTTTTCCTCGATTCTTCCAAATCCTCTTCTATTGGTTTATACCCCGAGCTAAAGTGCTACGAGGTTGGTAACACCTGGATAGGCTCTGGGATGCCTTGCTATTGACGTTCTAACCCTTTTCCCGGGAAATAAGACATACGCCTCATCATTGTGATAGCATAGGGGTTGATATAGCTTTCTACCTCTTTCAAGAGCATCTACACAATCTGAGCCTCATCAAACTGGAAACCACTTACGAAAACATCCCCCTCTCCATGTTGAACTTCTAGAAGAGTGGAGTCGTTCTCCCTCGGGGGTTGGATGTCATCCTCCCCATAAATGGTTAGCATTGCTCCGTTTTTAATCAGTTTCAATTTCTGGTAGAGGGTAGAAGGTACTGCTTGAACGTTCGGATCTTGGAGCCACGATCTTCCTAACAGCAGATTAAAATACACTGGAACATCCAACACATGGAATTCTACAAAAGTCTCCAACGACCCAATCAATACAGCAAATGACACCAGCCCAAGTACAGCTCACCTCATATTATCATAGGCCCTGACCCCTTGGTTACTAGGCGTGAAGTGATTTGGCTTCATTCCCAAACAAACTGTTGTTCGAAGCGGGTAGACGTTCAATGCCAACCCATTATCAATAAAGGTAATCGGGACCCATTTTTTCAGGCACTTAACCGTGATATGCGGGGGTTTATTGTGATTTCCTCCTTCTAGTAGCAAATCCTTATCAAAAAAGGAAATTACCCCGGGTTCTACAGCCAGCAAAATGAGCCTAATCAGCTATTCCGGGGTCGCATCTATCGAAACATTTGCTTTATTTAGAACCTTCAGCACAGTCTGCCGGTGATTCTGCGAAGCCATCAACAGACCCCAGATGCTAATGTTAGCTTGGGTCTTTTTCAACTGCTTTAGCACAGCATCGTCTTCCTCTTCCTGCTCCTTCTCTGCCCCTTTCCCACTTGTCCTTTCTTTAGCTGAGCCGGCTTAAAGTGGCGTCTACTTCTGGGCAGGTGCTCAACACCTTCCTTAGGATCCCCTAAACCTGACACGGTGTTTTTAGTTTGCCTGACCTCGACAATGTATGAGGAACTCTCAAATTCTCACAAATTATCTAGATCGGTGCACTCTAGCCTTCCTTTCCTTTATTCCCCGTCCTCAATTGCCCACATATTATCGACATCGTTTAACCCCCAGATGTCTTCTCCTATGTATCCTACTTGTTGTTCCTGAGCAGCCCAAAACTCAGTCCATTTGTCTCCGACTGACTTCAACACCGTTCAGACCAGCCAATAGGATTGTATTTCATCAGCATAGACCTCCTCTTCAAAAAGTTGAGGAAGAGCAACACTATCTAGAATGTAACCAAATTCGTATGGTCGTAACAGGTAATCCAACGGCCAGTCATCATCATCGTTGCGTTTCTCCTGGTTGTTTGTTTGAACCACTATTTCACATCCAACCTAGGCTGCGTCATGCCACCCTACCATTTCCCATTCATTTTTTATCATAATCAGTGAACAAGACGATTAGTCTTCGGTAGTTGGAACATACGGGCGCGGAAGATATGCCAAACAGATATAACAACTGGGATCCTTTGGTTGTCCTGATTGAATACAGTTTACCCTAGCTTGCATGGCATGATTTAGCAGTGGATTGGTTATGACATTTAGTTTCTGAATGGTAGAGGGAGGCGAAATGACCTTGTTGTCAATGAGGTCCTGAATTTCATGGCAAAGTCTTAGACAGTTATCAGTTAAATGCTCGTGGCTCTGATGGAATGCACAATACCGAGAAGGGTTATATCTTTGTGGCAGGGGGTTCGATAGTGGCATTAGATCAAGAAGTTTTACCAGCCCCTTCTCGATAAGTCAATTCAGGGTTGTACACAGAGGTATACTGAGGGGAGTGAAGACTTTCCTCGACATCTTTTGCTGCGGTGATTGGTTACTTTTGAGCGGTGCAGAAGATGAGAGGTTTAGCTATTCGAACTGAGGGTTTAAAAGGTTCACTTTACAAATGACTCCCGACCCTCTTGTTGGGTGGTTTCAAGTTCTCAGGTGGTTACATCCAACTGGATGTTATAGCTATACTAACTAACAAATGTTGTGGCTCTATCTTCCCATGTTCTAGTCTTAGCAACATCGAGGAAATGAACCACTTCTGGGTTGCCCCTGAAAGAGATCGGTGGAATAGCTGGGCCTTTAACTGATCATCGATTCCCATGGGAGAGAGGGTACCGACGTACATTCTCAAATAAATTCGGGGATCTCCGGTTCCATCAAACTTCTCCATTTTTGAGATCTTAAACTTTTTCAGTAGCTTGGCATATGGGAATAAGCACAATCCTCCCACGTCCAGCATACATTCCTTCACTCTTTTTGCCTTCCTCAGCTCCTTTTTTATTCTATCAATCTTTTTTGCCAGCACAAATTCTCTCGATTGGGCTGCATTTTTCTCTTCTGCCATGATCTGGCGTGAAACCCTAGGTGGTATAGCAACCTGTGGTCTATCCGGATCTTGATTATCACCCCAGAAATCCTCTCCATTTTCATTCGGGTCCTCCTATTGCTCATTTACACCTGGAAAATGGGATTGAATCGCTCGGATCTTTGTCTAACACTGAATCTGAGCTTGGGTTTGTTGCTCGACCACTCTCTGTATCTTGAAAATTACCCTCATCAAGGCTACCAAGTTAACCTCATTCTCTGCCATCTTAGACGGTCCCACTATCTGTTCGGATACCCTATAGAGTCTTCCTGTTATTGATTTGGCCTAGACACACACTGATGCGGTTCCTCCGACACAATGATCTAAAATTGAAGAAAACCTGGAAACCCAAGAGGAGAGAAGAAAACATCAAAAACTTTGCAAACAGATCCCTAATAACATATGGCAGAACAACTAACTGTGAGCAGCAAAATAAAAGAATTCCCTGGTTGGCTCCAGGCTGACAAAAAGCTAGAAAACCAGAAAATTAGAAAGCACAACACCCAAAAACCTCGAAAGAAAAACTCAAAAACCATAATAACATTAAACAAAGGAACACTTGGGATAGAGCTTTAAGAAAAGGTTTTATAGGAGAAATTGGATAGCAATTTAAGAGAAAAACAAATCTAAACCAAACAAAACCTTAAGCCAGAACCCGGACAGGGGTTTGAGAAAGGAAGCAAGCCAAAACAAATCGAGGGTGCTAAATCGACACTCCGGGTAGAGTCCCCGGGAGAGAGAAAGCTATCCAAAGCTAAAAATGAGGTTCTCAGCCAAAACTCGAGCAAAGCCCTAAAAAGACAACCGAGATCCTAAAATAGACCAAGGTTAAGACTAAAACCTGGGAAAGGACGCAAGAGGAAAACTATTCTAAAACGAACAGAGATTGAAAGCAATCCCAGGTCGAACCCCGGGAGAGAAACTATCCTAAGCCAGATAAATAAACAAAGATCTTGAAAAGGTACAAACAAAATATATAGTTAAACAAAATACTTAATCCTACCGGTTTAATACCTAATGGAATGTTCTAAGCTACTATATGCAAAAAAAGGCTGGTTTGGTCAACATTCTGAGTACCTTCTGAATAGAGTCAAGAATGTACCTCATATTCCTGGTGTAGTACAGGATATGGTCAAACGGTATACAATAACTCTTTTGCCGCACTATATATGCCTAGTGTAGTACAGGATATGGTCAAACGGTATACAATAACTCTTTTGCCGCACTATATAAGCGTGCGGCCAAAAGGTTTGCATGTCTTCCCAACATAGCCCTGAGACAGCAAACTAACCAGGATATCGGGTCAACCAAGCAAGGGACTGAGAATGATGCAAATGCGTGTGAGAATGCGAATGAGAAAGTCAAATTAAGAACCACTGATGTTTTCAAGTCTAGCCCTCTTATATGATTTTATAAATCCCTCCCCAGCGGAGTCGCCAAAAAATACTATGGCGCTGGAATTTAAGATTTGGTTCAAAAATAGAAAATTCAAGAGTTATTTTGAAAATATTTTAACACATTGAAAACTAAAAAATTTTGAAAATCCTTTTTGTTGAAAATTTGAGTCGCCACTTGGTTTTTGAAAAAAATCAAGAAAAACAAAAATGAGTCCCTAATCTTTAAAACGTTAACAGAGAAAATAAGAATCCGGGGACTAAGGCACGAATCGAGGAAGGTGTTAGGCACCCCGTTCGCACAACCGTAAGGTTGGCTTCTACTAATCATCATTAGTTTTTAATTATATTTTTCAAATGCATGAAAATACAGAAAATAAGAGCAAAGTGAGAACATCCAAAATCAAATAATAAAAATACATAGCATAGGTATATAGAACACCGAACAAAGCACAAAAAAAAATCCTGGATCCTCAAGCATGCAAATTTTAACTAAATGATACATGGAGAAAATCGCATGCAATGTTTATAAAATATCATCGAATAAAAACTATCATAAACACAACATGATTCCAAACAAAAGGGAAATACACTCTAAAGTTCCCTAAGCTCTAATCATATTGGAAATTCACTACGATTTACATACTGGTACTCAACATAACACTATACAAGCAAAACAAGCTACTGGAGCATAATTAAACCTACTGAAAATGAACAAAGATTGCGACCGTAGTCTCCAGAGATAGCGGTCACATACATAGTGAGCCACAAATGCGTGGGTGCAACATTGATTGTTACAACCACGAGAATGTCAGTACCCAAATGTGACGACCGCAACATTGGATGTTGCGACTGCAAGGTTTATTGGCACTATTTTGATTAATTTTGAAGAAACAGTGTACTAGGTGTGAATGTGTGATACATATAGCATGAAACAAAACCTAATTAAGCCTATATTAATCAATACCATGATAGAAACTCGTGTAATTCAACATTGATCAAATTCTTTGGATTAAGCATGCTTACAATTCAATAAACTAGAATTGACAATTAAACATGCTAATGGGATAATTGAACCAAATAATGGTGAAACTAAAGAATAAGCATGCAATTCATAAGTTAACATTCAAAATCCAACCCGACCTCTTCACAAGAGTAGAAAATGTGAAAAGAGAAGTGTCGGGAGTCCAACAGAATACCTGGAACGTGACAATCCAAATTAATCCTCAAGTCGTAGAGTAAGTCATAGAATGTAGAGTCATCAATTCGGTCCTCAGGGAGTGCTCCAATTACAGTATCCAAGCCAAGATCAATCGGGAATGTGGATCAGACTATGAGTCGGGAGCACGACAGAGTACCGGCGTACTTAGAATTGTACTTTTTTTCTTGGTACTTTGGTAGTGTACCAATATTTAGAATTTTTCCTCCTAAAATTGTACCGAAGGTACGTTTATATAGAACACATCAACCAATGAGGTGTCGGCACGTTCGGCGCCACGTCATTTTCTCTAGAGTTTGAGGTCGCGACCTTTGAAGGTTGCGACCATGTTGTTGGAGTTTGCAACCGTTACAAGAAGTAGGGTTTCCACAAGGTTCATGTTGCGATCGCAACAATGGAGTGCATGGCCACGAGGTTCAAAGGTTGCGACTGTGACCTTTGCTAGGGTTTTCAAAAGGTTCTTGTCGCAGTCGCTACAATAGAGTACACGTGCGCAAGGTTTGGATATTCAAAGTTTTGAGGATTTTGATCCTTTGGCTCGAGTACTTGATTTAGATTGCTTCCCGACGATAATCTGTAGACATTATTCCGCTTGGTTTTCATCATTGGATTCACCCAGATTAACTTAAGATTTGGCGGGGTCAAATTGGAGTGTCTACACTTGTCAAAGTCAAAGACCAAGGTACAACTGCATAAGCTAAAGGTACAAGAAACCAAAACAATTTTGAACAGAAGTGTTCTGCCACATGACTGCTTGAGCACCCCAAGGCTCGCTCAAGCGAACCCATGCAATTTCATTAGGTCTGAAATTCTTTCAACTTGGGATTTGATGACCTATAAAAAGGTCATTAGGTAGCCACAAAAAATATTTTTTCTACTCTAATATTCTGAGCTTCAAGATCAAATCAGAGGTCTTTTCGTTTCTCCAACCTTCGAAGATCATTTAAGTAAAATCTTAGACGGCGTTCTAAGTTCCGACAGAGAATTTTGCCGGATAAGCTGTTTTGAGAGTTCGTTACAACTAGAATCAAGTGGAGAATGGTGTTCAAGGATTCGGCATATAAGCTTAGGACTAATTGATTGATGATTCGATCAAAAGTTTGCAAGTTGTACTGTAACTGTTCAACTTTATAGTGCTTGATTCCTAGACTTGGTAGTCCCATGGTTTTTTATCCGTGTTGGGTTTTTTCACGTAAAAATTTGCGTGTTGAGTTTACTTCTTCTTGCTTATGCTTTTGGTAAACATGATTGATTGAAATGCATAAAATATTATTTTCTGACAAACGAAAAAGGAAATCATATTTTTTATTTGGTATCAAAGCAGGACTTGTTTTTCCTAGAGAAGAAAACTCAACTATACGACCACCCTTGTTAGATGGAGAAAACTACCCCTATTGGAAAGCATAGATGAGTGCGTTTTTCTTAAATCTATTGATGAAAGGATTTGGATGACTCTAATAACTGGCTATACCCCTCCCACTATAAAATTTGGTAATGATACTATTTTAAAACCAACCGAACAATGGGAGAAAAATGATTTAGATGAAGCAGGCTGGAATAGTAAGGTTATCAATGCAATATCTAGCAGTATTACACTAGAAGAGTTCGGACGTATCTGTACATGTGAAATCGCTAAAGATTTATTTGATATTCTTTAAGTCAAACATGAGGGCACCTCTACTGTTAAAATCTCAAGACCTCAAAGGCTCACTACAAATTTTTAAATCCTAAAGATGGAAGATAATGAGACCTCTGATGAGTTTTATGCCAAGCTGAGTGACATTATGAATTCCAGTTTTATACTTGGTGAAAAAATCTCCAAATATCACATTGTTTGAAAAATCTTGTGATTACTACCTAAACAATTCCAACCAAAGGTTACTTCTATTGAAGAAAGTAAGGATATCGATCTTCTCAAAGTGGAACAGTTGGTTGGAAACCTTCAGACGTTTGAATTGACTCTACGTTAACCTAAAAAATTAAAAGGCGTTGCTTTGAAATCTACGAAGGTTGACTTGGATTCTTCTGATGATGAGACGGAATTTAATCTTGAGGTTATGGCTTTTATCGTGAAAAAATTGAGAAAAATCGTTTTAAATAAAAAACCTAGCCTCAAGGAAAATTCCAAAAAGTTTGGTAATAAAAGTAAGAATGTGGCTAAGTTTGAAAAAAAATAAATCAAAGGTTCAAAATCAGAAGATACAATGCTTCGAATGTCAAGGGTATGCTCACATTACACAGAATTGTCCAAACAAAAAAAAAAAAGAAAGAAGAAGTCTTCACTGTGACATGGAATGATAAAATTGAGTCAACTGACGATGAAACTGAGTTCGAACCTAAGAAAAAAGAGTGTATGTTTGTTGCTTTCAATGCATCTACTAGATCATATAAATCTGAATTTTCTGACCGAGAATTACAGGCGTTTCACAGTGATTCCGGTAAAAAGGATCCATATTCAGGTTTAGAGTCTAAAGATAGAAGTGAGAAAAATCTTCAGTGGGCTTATGATAAACATCACAAAGAAAGTTACTAAATGACAAAAGTTATCACTAAGCTGACTTTGAAGGTAAAAACCTTTAAAAAGGAGAATGATGGCCTTAAGTCAGAATTGATCGAGTCTCAAGCTCTTGTTTCTCAATTAAAAGTTTTTAAATCCAAAATGATTGAGAAGCTGGTCAGTTCTAACAAATAAAGGAATGAACTTACTGAGTCTTGTGATTTCCTCAAATCTAAAGTTTCTGAATTAGAACTGGAATTAAAAAATTCAATAAAGTCAAAATCCTTGTTTGTAGCGAAAATCAAAGAGTTAGAATCTAAACAGCTTACTTCTAATATCACTCTCAAGAAATTGAATGCAAGGTCCTTGAGTTTGGAAGAAATTTTAAGTGTTCAGAAAGTGGCGTAAGACCGAACTGGATTAGAGTTTGTTAAAAATTCAACTACCTCGAAGACTTTAGGTAAAATCAATTTTGTTAAAACTGTAAACATGGCTATAGGATTGGGTCAAAACATTTTGAAAAACACTGATCAATTCAAGACTGAAAATTTGGGAAAAACCTTTCAAAAACATTTACCATAATTAACTGGTTTTAAAAAATTTGTTCCTATCTGTTATTTTTGTGGTATTGTGGGATACATTCAACCCAATTACAGAAAATTGAACTCACTGTCTTTTTACCAAAATAATAGAAAAACTAAAAAATTGCATGACCAAATCAGATAGCTGAATGAAAAAGCTCACTAGTAGTTGGGCGCTCGAACGGACCCAAGGGGCACTCGAGCGGCCAACTGGCATAGAGATGAAATAGCTAACTGGCAATCAAGCACTCAAGCGGCTCCTTTGGGCGCTTGAGTGGCCGACTGGCAGAAAAGTAAAATAGCTCACTGGCAGTCTTGTGCTCAAGTGGACAATTGGCAGAGACCCTATTTTGGCCAGAAACCCAATACCTAAATCAAACCTTTTCAAAAAACTCATTATGTCTGGGTTCTTAAGTCTGATTTGAAAAGTTATGTAGTTCATACAGCTTTAAAAGCTAAAAACTCTTTCATGTGGTACTTAGTGGTTGTTCCCAACACATGTTAGGCGATAAGTTCCTATTCTCTAGTATCGATTCATACGATGGAGGACTTGTCACATTTGGGGATGCAAACTCCTCCAAGATCATTGGGAGATGTTCCATTAGCTCTCTAGGGCTTCCCAAATTGGATAATGTCCTTCTTGTAGAGGGTTTGAAAGCAAATTTACTCAGCATCAGTCAAATGTGTGATACACACCATGAAGTACATTTTACTAAAATAGAATGCTTGATTTTGGATAAAAAGAAAAAAAATTGTAATTCATGGTGTTCGAACATCTAACAACTGCTATGGAATTTTGCCCAAAATTGATCTAACATGTCATTCAGCCAAAACTGATGAAGTTAAACTGTGGCATCACCGTTTGGGTCACATTAATTATAAGGACATATCCAAACTTGCTAATCTTGAATTGGTTAATGGCATTCCAAAATTGTCTAACTCTACAAAAGTTGTTTGTGGACCAGGTCAACAGGGTAAACAAATTAAAGTCTCCCATAGGAAAATAAATCAGCTTGCTACTCAATACCCTCTTCAGTTTTTTTACATGGATCTTATGGGCCCTACTAGAACAGAGAGTATTAGTGGCGAAAATATATCTTTTTTGTTGTGGACGATTTTTGTAGGTATACTTGGGTAAACTTTCTGAAAGAGAAATCTAACACTTTTGTTGTTTTGAAATCTCTATGTCTGAAATTGAATAATGAACATGAAGGAAAGAATCGGCACATAACAAAGATCAGATCAGATCATGGAAGAGAATTCGAGAACTCTGAATTCTCAAATTTTTGCGACGAATAAGGAATCCAACATGAGTTCATCGCTCCAAAAATACCACAACAAAATGGTGTAGTGGAACGAAAAAATAGGGTGGTACAAGAGATAGCACAAGTCATGCTTCACGGTAAAAATGTTCCTCTCAGATTCTGGGCCGAGGTCGTAAACACCGATTACTATGTGACTAGTCGGGTGTACTTATGGCCGGGCACAAACGGACGACATATAAGTTGTGGAAAGGTAGAAAACCCAATGTGAAATATGTCAAAAGTGTTGGAAGCAAATGTTACATCTTAAAAGATCGTAAACAATTGGGTAAATTTGACTTCAGAAGTGATGACGATATATTTTTAGGCTATTTCATTAATAGTAGAGCATATAGAGTGTATAATTTGCATACTTCTACTATTATAGAATCTGTTAATGTGGTTGTTCATGATACAGGAAAATATAAAGAGATTCTAATACCTGAAGCAGACGTCACTGACTCACAAATACTTGAGGATCTAGTTCCGCCCATCTCGCCTAAACAAATTGTGGATTCAAGTTCAGATATTGTTATAGCATCAGTGGAGCCAACAACATTAGAACCCTTTTCATGGGTCAAACTTAATCATTCTATTGACCAGGTGATTGGAGAGGTAACAAAACCTATGATGACACGCCGACAAATGCAGAATCAGATAAATCAGGTAAGTCATTTGTGTTATGCGTCTTTTATAGAGCCAAAAATTGTGAAAAAAGGCTCTGACTGATGATTGTTGGGTAAATGCTATGCATGAGGAAGTTAAACAATTCGTCAGGAATGATGTTTGGAAATTAGTACCTAGACCTAAAAATGTGAATGTTATTGATACTAAATGAATTTTTAAGAATAAGTATGATGAACAGGGCACGATCATAAGAAGAAAAATTAGTTTAGTGGCTTCAGGCTACACACAAGTAGAAGAAATAGACTTTGATGAGACCTTTGCACCAGTTGCCATATTAGAGTCTATTTGTATTCTACTTACTGTGACCTATTTTTTAAATTTCAAATTGTACCAGATGGATATGAAAAGTGCCTTCCTAAATGGGAAGTTGAAGAAAGTGGCCTATGTTGAACAGCCTAAAGGCTTTGAGAACCTACATCATCCTGATCATATGTACAAGCTCAAAAGAGCCTTGTATAGGTATAAAAGACTAACCACCTTCCTATCTTGGTTATCAATAATTTCATTAGAGGAAGTGTGGATAAGCCTTTATTCATTAAAAAAGGACAAAATAGATATACTTGTTGAACAGATTTATGTTGATAACATTGTTTTTAGATCTACATGTGAATCTCATGCCCTTTCCTTTTCTAAATGTATGCACAAGAAATTTGAAATGCGTATGGTATGTGAACTAAACTACTTTTTGGGCTTGCAAATTAAACAGTCTAACGATGGAATTTTCATCTCACAGTAAAAATATGCAAAAGGCCTAGTTAAACGGTTTAAGTTGAAATCTACCAAACCTGTTCGAACCCCTATGAGTACATATGTGAAATTGTCAAAAGATGAAAGGGTCAAAGTGTTGATCAAATTATGTTTAGAAGTATGATTGGGAGTCTATTATACCTTACAATCAGTAGATCTGACATTGCATTTAGTATTGGTATTTCTGCTCATTATCAGTCAAATCCAAAGGAACTACATTTAACTGCTATTAAAAAAATTATTCGATGTGTGAATTTTACTGTTGAGTTTGGCATTTGGTTCTCCAAAGATACTAACTCTAACATTGCATATTTCTCTAATGCTGATTGGGGTGGAGGTGCAGATGACAGAAAAAGCACCTCAGGATGTTACTTTTATATCGGTAACAATTTGGTGTCTTGGCATAATAAGAAACAGAATGTTATATCCTTATCTATAGCTGAGACTGAGTATATTGCTGCTGATAGTTGTTGTACCAAGTTACTTTGAATGAAACAAATGTTATCTGATTATGGTCTAAACCAAGAGTCTGTCATTATCTGCTGTGAAAATACAAGTGTTATAAACATATCTAAAAATCATGTTCAGCACTCTAGAACTAAGCACTAGACATAAGGCATCATTTCATCCGTTAGTTAGTTGAAAATAATATTATCTCTCTTGAGTACATTGACACTAAAAGGCAACTAGATGATTTGTTGAAAAAACCTCTAGAAGCACTCCGATTTGAGTTTCTTAGGAAATCAATTGGAATTGACATTTTGAACTAAAACTTCTTTTTTTTTTAAGGAAAAAAGGGTTTGTTTCTTCTTCTTTTTTTGTTTTCTTTTTGTTTTGACCCTCTAATATTGTACACCTATTTATGTCAAGTGACTCAATCCTATGTGAAACATCTCAAAATATTATTTTAAGGATTGTGTTAGGAAGAAATTGGAGAGTACGTTTTCTATGAGCTTACGAGAAAATTTCTTAATCTAATGTTTTCTATATGTTAGGTTAAATATACATGTGACACAATCTTGAACCTTGTTGAAAAATATTGTTTGATTGACCGTTACAATAGAATCCCATTGTTGATTTTGAATTTCTACAACCACCCCCACCTGATATCTATCTATTACCTCTCTCATTCCGAACTGTTTATGATATACACTGCTTATAGAAATGGTTACCTATACGAATCTTGTCTTTTTGTTCAATATAGTGTGAACGCCACTATTTATGTTGTAATTTTGACTTGATTGTGGAAATGGCTACCTATACGAACCATGCTTTCTCGTTCGTTTTAGTGTGCCAGTCGCCATTTATGCAACTGAACATTCTTACTTAAGAAAATGGCTACCTATGCAAACATTGTCTTCTCGTTCATACTAATGTGACAGCCACCGAATAAAGCATAAACCACTGTTTTATATATATAGTTATTTTTTAGGGGAAACTTTTGTACTTCTTCAACAAACATACATTGGGACTCTGCTAGGTTTGACTTCAAATTGTGACATTTCTTGATGATATGCATGTGTGTTTAATACCTATTGATCTCTCATATGGCTTGCACTTTGTCTTTGTGGATACATCTCTTAAGAAAGTGCATTCAATTTCTCTGAAATCTCATCTTGATAGATCTTTTTACTCTGTTTTCTCTTGTTTCATATTGGGATGGTTTAGCTTGATGAATCATTGAGTTACAGTTTTTGGCAACTTTTTTAGTTTTCTAGTTGTTTAGTTTTAAAGTCGCTTTTAAAACACTTTGTTTTTAATGCCAGTTCAAAATTGCGCCTTTGAAAATTTTAGTGCTGCTTTTTTTAGGTTTGGGTCTACCAATTCCTTGCTCGAGCAGTCTCCCTGTGGGTCTACCAAAAACAACGTATCGCGAGGTTTTTCTTCATTCTTTTAAATCTCTCTCTAAAAACCCTCGGTGTCTCCTCCATCTTGGTCGAGATTGGCTTGATTTCTGATAATTAGACTTTGATTTCATCCTCATCACTCCAAGGTAAGCACCAATCCTTTTGGTTTTTGGCTTCACCATCTAGGGTTTCTAGTTTTAAATTTTTTTACAAAAAACCTGAGGTTGCTCTTCATTTGTCTTCTCGATTCTTTGATTCTATCTTATCTTTTTCGAATCAATGTGGGTTGTTCTTCAATCTAAAGTCCATGATTGTGTTCAGCTTCCACCTAGGGTTTATTTTTGGGTGAAAAGAGTTTTTCACGCCTAAGGTTGTGTTTGCACCTGTGTCGTGGCTTAATCTAGGGTTTTGGTCGTGTTGTCTTGAATTTCCTTCAATTTCTCAAGTGTCAGAGGATTTGAGGTATTTAATTTCTCTTGTGTGTTTGTTGTTTGGTTGGGCTTAAGACCCTAGCTCATGGGAATGCTATAATGTCATAGGTGACCAGTTTTGCCTAATTGCATCTATATGTTCATTCATGAGGTGTGACTATTTATTTTATGCTCTAGGTGACCCATTGTGTTTCATCATTGAGAATAAGAGTTTTGTTATATGATAGGCTATGCTTCATCATTAGTGCAATTGTGCTACTTTTTTCTATTTTTGTATTACTTGTAGTCTCATATACTTGATCTATTCTCCATTTACACATTGAATTGAGACTTGATTGTTTGATTTGAATATTGATTTGCAACTTGAAGTTTGGACTTGACTATTTGGGACTTGAATATTAGAGCTCACGATTATTCACAGTGTATGCTTAGGGCTCATGTGGATATTTTGACCCTTGTTGACAACTTGACTTGTGACTTGGATATCTTGCAAGATGCTTGTGTAACTAATACATGTCACTTGTTTTGTGTCTTGATAGGATCATGCCCCCTCGCACCAAAAGGCTTGCTAGACACTCCCAACCCCTTCATGATCGCTCACACTTTCACTCTTTGGAAAAGGAAGAGAGGTACATCAACCATTTCTCTAATCGTCCTCTTAGGTTAGAGAAAAATGTAATCCTATTAGATTTTGATAACCTACAAATTCCTCAAATGTTCGAGATCTTAGGTTGGACTAAATACCTCCAAGTTGAGGGGGAGGTCATGGTAGAACTCGTTTGAAAGTTCTACTCGAACATGTATGACCTCGAGACTCATCTGTATCAGTTTAAGACCTTTGTCCGCAGTATCACCATAACCATGGGCCAATACACTCTCTCATACTATATGGGTTCTGACATTCCGTGCGATGTAGACTACCCTTCAAACTCTGACCACCCTCATTGGTCCTATACAGAGATTGCTACTACCCTGTGTGGGAAGCCTAGGGACTAGGTAGGTGGGTATCTATATTAGAAAGAGTTGACTCCTACCTATCGTCTTTTGAACATTATTGTCAGTGGCAACATAAATCCTAGGGGTCATCTGTCTCACATTAATAAGGAACGTGGGTATGAACGGTTTATGATTGGTCGGGCTAAGAAGATCAACATTGCCCAAATTTTCCTTCAATCCATGTTAAAGGCTGCACATGGCAACAAGACAATTGCTTTATGGACTTTTCTTGTCCAATTTTCATCAGTCCTTACCTGTCACGCCCCGAATCCCAGGGGTCCGTAAACTAACCCCAAATCGACCCGTATAAGAAGTTATCAATTAAAACATTTGTTTAATTAAAGGTTTGAACTCAAAACTTATTTGGAAATAAAAGTTTTCTTTGAGTAACCATAGTCTTACTTTAGAGATGCATAACAAGTTCTAAATAATCCTTCAAGTCCCAAAAGTTCATTTACAAAAGAAAAGAATAACTTTACACTTGTCTGAATTATCTAAAATACAGAATCCAAATTAATTACATTAAATCCCTTAACTTTAGGTACACACATGGCATAAAGTAAAAGAAACACTAGACCCATCTTCTAGCCCGTTCCAAAATGCATCCATAGTCTCGATGTCATCATTTCTCCTTGAAACCAGAAATGGTTTAGCAGACGTACGTGAGCCGATGCTCATAGGATAAAGATTAACTCAAATGTAATGCATGATTTGTGAGGTGTGATGGGTGCAACCAAAGTTACCAGTTTTCGCAATTTGTTATGCGTTCACACGCACACACCCACGCACACCAACTTATCCCATTCATTTATTTTAATCGAGCCTTTGTTTTTCAAAACATTCTTTTCTTTCACATCATTCACATTATTATCTCATTATCCAGTTTTCACAAATAAATGTGTCACATTTTCATTACCCGATTTATCGTAAAATCGTATCATATCTAATGAACCAATGTCGGACAAGTCTATAGACCCATGCATGGCCACTACCAACCGGGTCTCAAGAGGCCCGCCAAGTGACAGATGCATTCTATAACCCGCAACAACCAATGGCTATTCCCAGTTTGCCAGCTGGTGGGCAGCGTACCCAAACGTCTGTTCCCGGTTACTAGCCGGAGGCCAGAGTGCCCCATCTGCACAATTTTCGGTCTTTCACCGAGGAGCTGCTCGATCCCAAATTATGATATGCAGATCTCAAATCGGTTCATTATTTGTTCATTACATTCATTTTTCACAACCTAGGAGTCCAATCCACAAATGGTTCCTCTCCCAATCATTTTCACATATTCCCATTTCAAATTTTTCGTTTTATTTTCACATCAAATGCATCATAGACTTCAATACACAATTTCTCATAATTCACATTTCATTTATCAACTGCACAAAGTGCCAATGCATAATTAACTCAAACATGACCATATTATTTGAACAAAACGGAATGCACCCATTATAGGCAGATATGTATAAGTTCGAAACTCAGGTTTCTCTTTGGAAAGCTTAGCAATGCTAGAAGATGACTACGTCAAATCACAACATTCAGATATCCATTCTTATTTTCAAAAACCTTGGTTATATGTTGATAACCAACTTTACCACAAAACCCAACCAATCGGTATAATACATGTATCCCAACCCAAGTATAATGAAATAGGTATCTATAGCTGAAGGGACAAAAAATTTGACGAAAAGGTTCAATATTGATGAAAATAACATTTTTAAAACATTTGGCCAAAAACGGGTGAAAAATGGTTAAGAAAATTTGATATATCCTCACTATTATAATCATAACTTTTTCTACAAAAAGAATTTTATTGTGAGTGTAGCCTTATTGGAAAAAAGATTTTCGGGGCTTCAATTTGAGTATAAAATCGACCTAATTTGGAGTCCGAAAGAGAGAGATATGATCAAAAGAAGTTGGCCCTGCGCGGTCAGTCCGCTCGAGCGGACAGAGGGCGCTCGAGCGCCCAAGCTCTCTGCCATGTGACCGCTTGAGCAGACTGGGCTTCGCTCGAGCGCACTGGTACCCGAGAAAAACTTAGATTTTTTCCTATTTTGAGCTTCTAACTTCAAAACCCTTAAACATTCATCAAACATGTCTCAAATCTCATTTTTCATCCCAAAAATATTAGATTCAAGTCTCATAAACCCTTTTTATGCAACAATTTCCAAAAATCATGGTTTATCATTTATCTAAAACTCCAATTTTCATGAAAACCCAACCCAACTCACACATAACCCTATCAATCCTTCAAATCATGCGTGAAATCTACTATCTTTTACTCATATAAACAAATTATCAACTCAAATCAACACAAACATATGAGAAAATCTAGATCCTACCTTGGATTTTCTCAAAAGCATCCAATTTCTTCAAATTTCCCCACCTAGGGTTTGGATCTTGGGTGTTCTTGCCTCCTTGATGTTTTATCTCACACCTCTTTGCTCCAAAGCTTAATTTCTACCCTTGCTTGCTTCCAATCTAGTTTCAAATCTTCAATTTTGAAAGGTAGGAGGTTAGGGTTTCATATGGGTTTGGGTTTCTCTCACTAAAGCTTAGAGAAGAATAAGAAGAGAGGAGGAGAAGAGATGAAAGTCTCTCTCTCACGTAGGTTATATATACATATATAAACTCCCCAAATATCTCCATGGTTCGAGGATACTCCAAACATCTCCCGATAGTCCGCTCGAGCAGACCCCCACCACTCGAGCAGTGACCCCTGAAGCTGAATTCCACGAATTTTTCAAAAACTCATCACAAACTTCCAACTTTGCTCACATTTTATTATTTAAATCTTTCCATTAACATAGCCATATTGATATCGTTCAGCACCATGTACCTCAAACTCATCTTCACGTATTATTAATTCAGCCGTTAACAAGAAAAAAAAAATTTATAGCACCCATGCCCAAATTTTATCCAGTCTCTACTCTCACTAAAAATATGAAAGAACAAAATAAATAGGTACCAGGTCCTTACAACTTTCCCCCCTTTGGGAATTTTCTCTCTGAAATTCGTTTCAAATCACACCAAACCGTCCTTTAATCATAACATATGTCCACATAATTTCGATATGACTCAAGGTTATACCAAAAACGGCTGCGTATTTAGCAACGATCTTCCAAAAGTGTACTCAAATTTTCCAAAACAAAAGATCATAACACCGTATCGTAATACAGATGCTAACGTGCCTCGATTCCCAAAAGTGTCACACTACCACCAGGCTTGACTTCCGAACATTAATATTACACAAATATGAGAATCATCCTTATATCATCGAATCAATCACAAAGTTATTCTAATCAACACCGGAGCTGGAGTCAACCACTCCTTCATTAGTCACCGACTATCCATCCACGACCACCATCTCACACCATATACACATTCCCGAAGAATAAACATTCTCAACCATAACACTATGTGTCACAGGTCTTATCACCGCTGAGACTCTCCCAACTTCATCGAATCACAGTCAAATTCACAGCTATATTCTAATGTAAACCGAGGACTACTCCAACCAAACACATGTTTCCCAAACTCGAACATTATTCACATGGGTTATACGCATTAGTCCCAAAAATCGCCCCTGCCCTTACAGCCAACTAACCACCACAACTTAAAACTATATCACTACTTACACTACATCACTCTACTCCTTCAATCATCGAAACACAATCAACACTGCCACCTAAATTTCATGAGCCACTAGAATTGAGTACACCACATGAATTAAAAGTCCCATAGTTATGCACTTATCTATACAAACTGAATCACATCTCTCGTCGTGATGCCATACACATACCCATCGATCTCTCGAGTCTACAATGCCTCAAACTAGATAATTTGTGATCTTTCGCATTTTCATTACCACACTCATTGACATTATCATATACATCTGCGCCTTCCCTTTAAACGGTCAAATCATTCTTCACACATCAAAAACATTGAGTAGTTCAAAGCCCTAAACAAAACACGAATCCAGATTCACAAGAGCCTGTCAAAAACACACCACGTGAACATCCCAGCCGCCAGGTTCCAACAAATTTCCCACTCTGTCCGGGAGCTAGAGGTACAGCCATATCCACATAACCAAGAACAAGCTGCATACAACGGTTAATGATTCTCAGCTGACCATTGCAAAAAAAGAACTCTATCTCAATACTAACTCCCTCGTCAACAAGGTCAGAATTCCTGGTCTACCAACCCAATCTCAAAGGGAACGCAACTCTACACACTTACATTCACACAGTAGAGCAAATGAATTCCACCCCAAAAAAAATCCACGAGAAACTCGGTCCCCCAATCACCCAATTCCGGTAGTACCCATTCCCTACGTACAAACTCACGGATCAAAACACGATAACTAATCCACTGAGACTCCCATCATTCCAAAATGACTAGAAACCATAACCCAACCTCAATGTACTCCCAATACCCATCAACACTTGGCTTCTTGAGAACTCTGTAAATCTCATCTTAAGGCCGCATTACCCACAGACACAACTATTGTCGACCCCAATCATGACACCCAAATCATCCGCTATACTAAACTCTCAACTCTCACACCTCATACCTCGTACAACACATCCCATAAGACTACAAACTTGTTACCAGTCATATACTGAGACACAATGCCAACATTCCCATCGCGCCAAGACCTCACTCTACAAGCTTGCACTTCATTATTCTAACTCCCACTAGGCAAATCACAGCTATGTTATGGCCTTAAACCCACTATCCAAGCAACTCACATAAAAAGCGCACGATACGAGACAAAGGAATTCAAATCTTGAGACCTTTCATCCAAAGTTACTAATAACTTTCACGATTTATCACCTATCGCCCTAGGCCACCCAAACCACACGGAATACTACTGAACCTTATTACTCCATACTTCGTTCTCGTGGACAAACAACATATCCATCTCTGAATCTAAGGTCAAACACAAACAACCTCCAGACATATCACACTCAAGATACACCGTTTCAGCACTAAACTAACCACACTATCGAGCCCATCTACGGTTCTTTCAAACTCCTGTACCCATTAAGGTTCCCAAACACGATTTCAAAATCACGAGGGTGATGACCAAACCAAGGATCTGCATTCTGGTAGGAATCTCACAGAATTTACTCGAGAATTTCACCATGTAAACAACTCAATCACTGAACTCCCTTAGGGATATCACTCAATGTAAGGACCTGATACTTGTTTATTTTCATATTTTTGGTAAGAGAAGAAACCGAATTAAATGTGGGAATGAGTGCTATAAAATTTTTGTTTGTTAACGGTTGAATCAATAATATGTGATAGTGAAAGTGAGATACATGGTGATCAACAATATTGATATGGCTATGTTAATGGATAATTCAGAATAATGAAATGGGAGCAAAATTAGAGGTTCGAGATGAGATTTAGGAAAATTCGTAGATTTTTTCTTCATGGGTCACCGCTCGAGCAGTGAGGGTCCGCTCAAGCGGACTATCGGGAAACGTTTAGAAGATTCTTGAACCTTAGAGAGAGAGTGGGGATATATGTATATATATATATATATATATATATATATATATATATTAGCCACGTGAAAGAGGGAGAGAGATCCATTTCTCTTCCCCTCTCTTCTCCTTCTTCCTCTCTTAGAGAGAGAGTGAGAGAAACCCTAACCCTCCACCATGAAAATTAAAGCTTTGAAGCTAGATTGTGAGCAACCAAGGGCAGCAATCAAGCTTTGGAGCAAGGAAGTGGAAGATAAAGCACCAAGGAGCCAAGATCTCTCAACATCAAAACCCTAGAAGGAAGAACTTGGAGGAATCTTAAGCTTTTGAGCAAATCTAAGGTAAGATCTAGATTCTCTCATATGTGTGTCAAGATTTGGGTTGATATTTTGTCTATATACGTAAAAATTGAGTTGATTTCATGATTGATGGATGAATTAATAGGTTTGTGGGTGTATTACATTAGGTTTAATGGAAATGAGGGTTTTTAAGAAAGGATTAACCATGATTTTGGGAAATTATTGCATAAAAAGGGATTATGAGATTTGAACATAATGTTTTTGGGGTAAAAATCAAGATTTGAAAAATGTTTGATGATGGTTTAAAGGTATTGAGGTTAGAAACACAAAACAAGGGAAAATCTGGAGTTTTCTCGGGTGCCAGTGCACTCGAGCGAAGCCCTGTCCGCTCAAGCGGTCAACTGGCAAAGAGTTGGACGCTCGAGCGCCCGACAACCACTCGAGCGGACTAGCTGAGCAGGGCCAACTTCTTTCGATCATATCTCTCTCATTCGGACTTTGAATTGGTTCACTTTTGTACTCAAATCGAAACCTCAAAAGTCCTCTTTCCAACAAGACTACCCTCACCAGAAAATTCTTTTTATAGAAAAAGTTATGATTAAAATGTTGAGGGTATCTCATATTTTCTTAACTATTTTTTGTGAGACCCCGACCTAATTCATTTTGGAATGATTAAGTGTTCGAGTTACCTCAGAACCTCCAGAATGTTTTAAGTGCACCCTTGGCACGTGTTCGGGTTCCGTTGAGGCTTGTTTGATGTGATTTAAGGCTGAAAAATTAGTTTTTACACAGAAAAATGCACTGCTCAGCAGTTCGATCGACTGAGGGGCTTGGCCTAGTTGACTGAACTGAGTTTTTTTAGTTAGATCAACTGGACATGGAGGTTCGGTCGACTGAACCTTGTTGGCTACGCTTTTTGGCATTTCCAGTAGCGTCATTCAGTCGACTAAACTGGGGGTTCAGTCAACTGAATAGAGGATTTTTGGCGTTCTCTATAAATATCTAGCCGTGGAGATATTTTGATTTTCATATCTGGTTTCTCTCTCCCATTTCCTCTGCCTTCTCTCTAGATTTGAGGGCCCGAGGCTTAGTTTTCAGTTGAACAACTCGTGGATCCTCGATGTTGGTGCCGGGGATTTGTATATATCCAGACATATTTTTGTTTTGTCAAGGTTCAATTTTTGAGACTTCGAGTTTTGACTCGTCGAGGTAAGATTTCAGATTCTACTGCTGTATTAGGGTGTTATATGTAATTATATGCTTTTTCATCGATAAAAAATGCATAAAATGTCATATCTTGTTTAAACCTTGGATTTTCAAGTAAAAATCATGATTTTCACTTTTCTTGGTTTATTACTGTATATGACATGTGGATGTATGGTTTTGAAAAAGGAAATTTTGAAAACGGTGGTTTGTGGAAAATGGTGGTCTTGACAGAAATCTCAACAGTTGGTGTTTTGGAGGTTTCGAGCTCACCTTCGGGGTTGAGTCTCGGGTTTTGAAACGTTTTGTTAAAAATAGCAAAAAATATTTTGAAAATATTTTTTTGATTTGCATGTTGATTGATGGATCTAAATACATGTTAAATGTATTTATAAAAAATATATTTCGTAGTTGAGCTACGGTTTGATTTTTAGAAAATTATCTAGATGTACCAGGATGACGTGTATTTGGCACGAGTTTCCCTCGGTGTAAGTCCAAAAACGTGCGCAGAGTAGGTACTCAGGTCCTTCAGGTTAGTCCCCATAAATTGAAGCGGTTGGGTGCTTAGTTCCCTCGGGTTGTCGCCCGTAAATTAAGTAGTTCGTTATGGTGCTCCGTATAGAACTTGTGATTATCTATCCGGTCCCATGAGGCATGTGGTTTAGATAATAGGCATGGATCTATAGTTGTTACCTCAGTCCCCTTGT
The DNA here is from genome assembly GCA_034768845.1 of Heliamphora exappendiculata. Taxonomy (NCBI): domain Eukaryota; kingdom Viridiplantae; phylum Streptophyta; class Magnoliopsida; order Ericales; family Sarraceniaceae; genus Heliamphora; species Heliamphora exappendiculata. The sequence goes on along the minus strand of JAOTRH010469810.1, from coordinate 2,249 downwards.
GACAGAGTCGGTACATAGGACTTACTTCTTTTCCTACGATGGTACATTTCGTGAGGGAACAATGATTTGGGTTACTATTTTCCTTAATTGTGGTGGTTGATTTGCATTATTTGTAATACATGGTTTGAAGGATAAAAACATGGGTTTTTTGTGAATAAAACCGTTTTGGGAGGCTCGTGTTGGCTTAATGAAAAAACTTGTGGGTTTTGGATGAAAACCTTTTAGTTCTGTTTGTGGTTGAGTTAGATCCCACTATATGATTGCATATCTTGCCTGCTTTACAGTTTTATTGTCTGTTTTTATTGGGTTTCGGCTCAAATGTGGGATTTTCTGTATAAAATCATTTTCAGGTGATGATCTAGAGGATGATCTTGAGTAGATCTTGTGCTGTCGTGATGACGGATGGCGGAAGACTCTAGTAGTTTTTCTTTTTGGTATGCCTGTTCCTGAAAGCAAGTTTGTACCCCATACGGCAATATACTTATGCATGTTTTACAAGATGTTTTCTGCTTATGAGATATGCATATTGGGTTTTCATTTGATTTCAACAGGTGAATTTGAATGTATAAAATCCTATTTTCATAAAATTGGTGTTTGGTGGATTTTCACGTGACCCTGGATTTTGGGGCGTGACAACTTGGTATCAGAGCTCTTTGTTCGAATACCTATGAACCGTGAGAAGAGGGTGCGTTATCTTGTGAGGAAAGATATGTGTGTGCTTGGTTGCTTGTGTTTAGAGTATGTTGTGTACATGTGAGTATGGAGGTTGGGCCTTAGGATTTATCAGTCTCGTGTTTGGATTGACAGACTTGGGAGCCAAGTTAAAAATGCGTTTCATTGACGCGATTTTTAGCAGGGAATCTGAGTAGGTTACCCAAAGTGACGCGTCATTCTTGTTGGTTCTCCTCAGTATCAGTGTTGTGTCTGCATGATTTTCATCGCTAACACATAGTCATGCTATGTGTTAGCATGACTATGTGATATGTGATAGAAGTAACATGATAGATCGACCTTAGGTTGTCGTGTTTCATGTGTTGGGAATGTATACTAAAAATTCATGCTTTTTATGTATTTTATTCTGGATCCCTGGCATATTAAAAAAAATATTTGAGTTAATTTTGCATTTATGATTACATATTTATATTTGTGATGTATGAATGCATATTCCGTATATTTTGTCCAGTATTTGACTCGATTCGTGCTGCGCAAAAATCGAATTATAGGTTCTGACAGATTATACAGGAAGGCTCACAATCGCAATTGACCAGAACATTCTATTGGTACGATTGTAATGCATCGTTATAGTAGCTGGTCTTGGCTAGGTCGAACGGATCGAATTTAAGTTTTGGAAATTCAATTTTCGAGCTCAATGTGTTAGTACACTTGGATGTATTGAGCGAGATCAATGGGATGATCGATTCTATACTGACTATATGAATTGATCAACATCCCATATTATCATGTATTACACGAACTCTTAATCCCGAAGTGATTGTTTAATTGTGTTCAGATGATGTACAATACTTTGAGTCGTCAATAGTTGAGATTTCCTCCATGAGATCAACAATACCGATAAGTTGGGTACTGGCGTTATTTGTCCGATGATTGATAATCAACATACAAAAATCACGTTCGATTTAGGTTGAGAAGTTTCCCCTCGTGTGCTTTGCTTATATATTTGATTATGCTAAATCTGTACAGTGGATCTTCAGATCCGGCATATCAAAAGATTAAGCGGTGCGGTTGCGAGGAATATAGGATAATTAAATCGGGTTGTCAGTAACCTAATTTATTTATCGGGAATCCATATCTTAAACGTGGAGAGAATTCAGTCCATTTGATAATTGGAAACTCAAGACATAATTTGAGTTAAGGCCGGGAGTTCAGTCAAGACTTTTAGTGGAATAAGTTTCGGTTCGTACGAGAAAGAATCTAACTCGGGGACAGAGTTAGGGATAGCCAATTTTTTCCTACGGTTAGTCCGAGTCCTATAGTTCCTTGTGATCCCTCACGTAGCCTACTATACGCACGGATATTTTTCTTATTGGTTTCGGATTTGAATTAATTTAATTCGATTGTCGGTTTATCGCCAGGACGATCAAGAGAATTAAATTAATTCATCAGGGGTATTTTTGGTATTTGGCACACTAGGGATTTTCTCCCTAGTGGCCAGCCCTAGAGAGAGATAAGGAGGGTTATTTTTAGTCTCAAAACTTGTTTCTAAAATATGGAATAGAGATAAGGTAAGG
>JAOTRH010469800.1:0-27129 GCA_034768845.1 Heliamphora exappendiculata | reverse complement strand
CCCAAGCCCATATCTACAAGAGCAACAAAAATCCATTAGCTACTAAGCGAGGTTTAATGTAATGGATTACATAGCATGACGGTACGTAAACAAATGACGACATACCTGTAGTAACACAAGTGGGCCAGCAACGTCTCGGGCATCGGGGTTAGTAGCCCGGCACAACTGACGATACAGATATCCAAGCACGGCTGCACCCCATGCGTACCTGTGAACCTCACCTAGGTCGTGTAGGAGGGGTAGGTACATGAGCTTAATTAGGTTCTGTGACTTATCGGGAATGAGGAAGCCCCTGATAAGCCGCAGAATATAAGCTCGTGCCCGCTGGGCAATAACCTCTGCGCCGGCGTTGGGGGCAACGGGTCCCGTGAAGTGCTCCTAGAACCAGGTGACGCGAACTCGATGATAGCGCAAGTCCTCGTTAGCAGGAGCGACCCCAAGCAGCTCAAAGCAAAGATGCTGCCACTCGGCCCGGGAACGCGATCGATCATGGTCAATGACTGTTGCACCATCAACGCGGAGCCCAAACAAGACGGATACGTCTTGCAACGTGACCGTGCACTCGCCAACAGGCATGTGGAACGTGTGCGTCTCCTGTCTCCACCGCTCGATCAATGCAGTGATAAGACTGTGATCAATCCAAATGTGCCAAATTCGGCTGACCCTGTAGAAGCCAGCTTGTAACATAACACGTAGTACGCAGGGGTCTATGGGCAGGTCCCATAGTTCGCTGTCGCCCCTCCGACATGTCAATGATGATGTGTCCTGAAAGATGAAGTACACAAATGAGAGCTGCATGATAAAGATTCAGGGAGCAACAATTTTTCACAACGAACCATATGAAAATACTAACCGCATGATCCCACAAGTCAGATGCTCGGTGTGGTATGCACAGTAGGGGACTCAATCGAGCAGGCACCTCAGCGGCCATCGGGAGTCCTGCACATCATACGAAGGAAGAAATGAATTATATTCGTAACAAATGAGGTTCATATCAGAAAAATTTGTCCAAATAGTTGACAGCGAAAGCTAAAAAGTTGTAATTAGTGAAAGGAGAATTCTAGGAATATTTTATTTTTACCGGATTAGAATTCAAACAAAATCGTTTGAATTCTTGCCCATGTATGCGCACTACAAGAGTGCACATATTCTTAATAAGGCATTCATTATATATGCAAACATTTCCATTTCTTGTCATGGTTTCCTTTGAGAACTTGTTTGATCAACATAAATAACGTACAATCCATAACTAGCACTATGACTAGTGGTTGGTCTCTATAGTTAGTTTGCAGTTTTATTTGTGATGTCTAGTAGGAATCTCATTGCAATTGAAAAAATAGCAATAACCATATCGAAAAAGGAGACATATTTACTAAGATTACATGTAAGTATAAGCTTACTATAATATATCAAAATGGAAGTGGAGACCATTTTGTTGAAAATAACGCTACTAGAAGCATCATACCTAGAATTTGTGTAGCCCATACATATGTAGAGCGTGCAACTCACTCATAGATTTTGATCTAACATTGTCATCCTTAACGCATACAATACATTGTTGGAAGTATATATTGGAATAAGATGATCTAGTCAAATTAGCCGACAGCATATTCAACTCCTGTAGCTCCAAATTTTGCTTATAAATTTGGTCGAGTGCTAGTTGGAACATGGACATACATGGGTAGTGTTTGAACAGTTGTAACAGATATCATCTCAATTTATCTGGACGTAAGTTGATCAATTCCCATTAAGTTACCCACATCATGAAGATAATCTTTATAAATGAAATTGAGTTCCGCGAATATACAAGTAGAAGGATGCATCTTTTCAGATGTTATTCTATCTATTAACCCAAATAAGGTCAAAGATCTCAATGAATAATAAAGAAATGACAGTACCTTGTTGTGTTATATAATTAATCATATTCACTCAGAAGAGTTTAGGTAATACTTTCAAAGTCTAGAGCAATTGTTCAAGGACTTCCGTTAATTGATTGACCACCTCTTCTTTGCAGATTATATGCTGGCCAAATAAAGTACAGGGTCGAGTCCGTAGGGTTATCTCAAGTGTGTTCTCCTTTGGTTTGAGGGTGTGTTGGGGTTACATTTGAATTTGATCAAGGTATAGATTATTTTGGTGGGTGCTATTCTAAACTTAAGAAGAAAGCTTTTTATTTTGGGTTGGAAGATTGGAGCTCATTCACATGGTTTATTTGGGCCTTTTACTAGTATCCTTTAAGGCGCAGTGTGTTTGAGATGGGGTTGTAGAGAGGTTTCAAAGAAGGTTGGTTGGGTGGAAGCGACAGTACCTTTTTAAGGGGATGGGTTGACTACAACGATCAATGTACAATATAAACAATGAAGAAGGTCATATAATTGATAATCTATCGAATTTGTTGCATAGAAGCAAACTCAATACTATGTGAGCATATAACTAAACCAATTTGCATTCCTGCAGTTTTAAAATACAGCAAATGTATAAAAGAAATAGCAAACACCAAAATGACCTTCGGCGAACTAGGCAACTATAGTAACACGCACATCACAACGGTAAATAAGATGTTGATGATCTCATGTCCTATAAGCAGAAGAAGATTTAACTCAACCAACACAGAGAAAATATAGAAGTTGAAATGAGAACTACTAACACAAGAACACATATGATAGGCCACTAATCAAACCTCAACCCATACCATAAGATGGAACGCACAAACATATTAGACTATAACAAATTGGGCAGCGACTTTCATAGCAAGAACCAATGAAGCAAGTTAGGAAAGAGAGAGAGAGAGAGGACAGTGATTGGATTCACCAAATGGAAAAAGAGAAGTCGTGAAATTGCAGGATGTTTCTCTGGAACAATCTGTCCGGTTTGAATGATTTCGAAAGAAACAAAAAATAAATGAGGCTATTTCTCTAGAACCATCTGGTTCACGTTTTATTCAATATCTCATTGCCTTTCTGCCATGTTGAGAGACTACGAATTGAAAAGAACATACGTGAACCAGATGGTTATAGAGTAACATCTTGGGACAAATACTTAGAACAATCAGGTGACATGAGAAGAACAATCAAACCCCGAACTTTATTTCGACCGAACAGTAACATATCGCCTTAGGGTATTATAGATTTTACCAGTTGGGAGTTGGGAGTTGGTAGTAAGAAATTTTATTTGTGCATGCAGGGAAATACACAAACGAGAATGTATTTGACATACCTTCGCAAGAAATATCAGCGGCAATAGAGGAAGCTCAAGAGAGAGGCAGCGAGAGAGAGCGCGAGAGAGAGACTTGGTCTACGAGTGAATAGGAACAAGAAGATCGTTTGCATATAACGTTTAAAGCGTGTTCTGTAATATGAAGACGTGTTGTGAACAAGCGTTTAAAAAAGAAACTGGTTTTAAACAAACACATTTATAGCGTAAAGCGCGAATACTATTAACGTTTTTAGTGTAAATAAAATTGCACTAAACACGCTGATACTATACACGTTTTTATTAATTATTTCACTAAAAACGTTGATGGTAAACACGTTTTTAGTTGAATTGAAGACGTTTATGCTATTAACATCTTTAGTGTGAGAAAAATGATAATGGTAGTGACGATAACGTTTTTAGCGTAAATAAAAATGACCTAAAAACAGTGATGCTATACAAGTTTTCAATGTTAAAAAGGCCTCGGAAACGCATTCGACGAGTACGTTTTAAGTGTAAATTTCCAAAAAATGCTTTCATTTGTCACGTGTTTCTACTATAAATGTGTTTGCACTTAATGTTTTTCTTTTAAGCAGTTTCAAATTTACATTTTTAGTTTTAAAGAGAAAAATGCACTGAGATTCCCTATTGCATATCCAATGACATAGAGTTTCCATTGCCATTGCAACCCAATCAATACAGGCGAACGAATTCCCAATACTATAGCCTTATCATGACATTGGTGTAGAAGTGCATATGAATAGAAGGAGAGAATGTTACGAATGAGGGTAATGAGATAGACACAGCAAGGAGGTGAAGTCACATCCCATTGTGAAAACCATTCTCAAATGTAAGTAATACATGCGCAATACAACACGTAGGGGTGTCTTTGGCATGGCCAATACAATACTAGAGGTGCCCTGGCATGCTCAAACCAACGGCTAGGGGGGTCGATGACAAGGCCGGAGGATTCCCAAGAGGCAACCTTGGCATGGAAAAAACATGAAATGTGTAGTTATGATCAGTGGTAAAAATCATACTTGGGCTTGCTTTAGAATATTCCTACTTGTTGATTTAATGATTGCTCACATTAGCCTGTAAGCATATGCACGCTTTGTAGTAGGAGTTGTTAGATGTTGTGGTAATAATTATAGCCCTTCTCATGAAGATTATTTTAATAGCTAAATCATCACATAAAGTAGTAAACATATTCACATTAAGTAGTAGGTATACTCATATATTGTGGTAAAAATATTCAAGTTATAGGACGTTTCATTTAAAAAATGAATCATTACATGGAGTAGAAAAATTCTTCATAACAAGTAGTAGGTATTGTCACATACAGTGGTCACATATGGTGGTAGAAACACACTTGACCTACGACCAAAGTGCTAACACATGGCATGCAAGTGTCATATTTAGTTGTAGAAATTGTCATCCTTGGTAGTAGAAGTGGTCACATTATGTAGTAAAAACACACTAGACATAAGACCTAAAACTTGGAACATGGCATGCTTGGGTCATATGTAGTAGTAGAAGTTATCATACTTAGTGTTAGAAGTGGTCATATATAGTAAAAGAAACTCACTTGACAAATGACCAAAGTGGTAACACATGACATCCAAGTGTCACATTTTGTGGTAGAATTTGTCATACATGGTAGTATAAGTGGTCACATATGGTGGTAGAAATACCTAACCTATGACCAAAGTGGTATCACATGGTATCCCAATGTTACATTTTGTGGTAGAATTGGTCTTACATAGTGGTAGAAGTGGTCATATTGGGTGGTAGAAATCACTTGACCTATGGACAAAGTTGTATCACATGGCATCCAAGTGTCACATCTTATGGTAGAATTTGTCATACTTAGTGGTAGAAGTGGTCACATATAGTAGTAGAAACTTACTTGACAAATGATCAAAGTGGTACCACATGGCATCAAAGTGTCTCATTCGGGTGTAGAAGTGATCATGTTGAGTTGTATAAGTGGTCACATACGGTTGTAGAAACACACTTCACATATGACCAAAATATTACCAAATGCCATCAAAGGGTCACATTCGGGTGTAGAAATGGTCATGTTGAGTTGTAGAAATAGTCACATACGGTTGTAGAAACACATTTCACATATGACCAAAGTATTACCAAATGGCATCAAAGGGTCACATTCGGGTGTAGAAGTGGTCATGTTGAGTTGTAGAAGTGGTCACATGTGGTTGTAGAAACACACTTCACATATGAATAAAATCTTACCAAATGGCATCAAAGGGTCACATTCGGGTGTAGAAATAGTCATATTGAGTTGTAGAAGTGGTCACATACGGTTGTGGAAACACACTTCACATATGACCAAAGTATTACCAAATGGCATCAAAGGGTCACATTCGGGTGTAGAAATAGTCATGTTGAGTTGTAGAAGTGGTCACATACGAGTGTAGAAACACACTTCACATATGACCAAAGTATTATCAAATGGCATCAAAGAGTCACATCGGGTGTAGAAGTGGTCATGTTGAGTTGTAGAATAGGTCACATGTGGTTGTAGAAATACACTTCACATATGAATAAAGTCTTACCAAATGGCATCAAAGGGTCACATTCGGTTGTAGAAGTGGTCATGTTGAGTTGTAGAAGTTGTCACGTACGGTTGTAGAAACTTACATGACAAATGACCAAAGTATTACCAAATGGCATCAAATGGTCACATTCGGGTGTAGAAGTGGTCATGTTGAGTTGTAGAAGTGATCACATGTGGTTGTAGAAACTCACTTGATAAATGACAAAAGTATTACCAAATGGCATCAAAACGTCACATTCAGGTGTAGAAGTGGCCATGTTGAGTTGTAGAAGTGGTCGCATACGGTTATAGAAACACACTTCACATATGACCAAAGTATTACCAAACAGCATCAAATGGTCACATTCGAGTGTAAAAGTGGTCACATTTGGTTGTATAAACTCACTTGAAAAATGATCAAAATATTACCAAATGGCATCAAAGGGTCACATTGAGGTGTAGAAGTGGTCATGTTGAGTTGTAGAAGTGGTCACATACGGTTGTAGAAACACACTATATATATGACCAAAGTATTACAAAATGGCATCAAAGGGTCACATTCGGGTGTAGAAATGGTCATGCTGTGTTGTAGAAGTGGTCACATACGATGTAGAAACATACTTCACAATGACCAAAGTATTACCAAGTCATACGATTGTAGAAATACACTTCACATATGACCAAAGTATTACCAAATGGCATCAATGCGTCACATTCAGGTGTAGAAATGGTCATGTTGAATTGTAGAAGTGGTCACATACGATTGTAGAAACACATTTCGCATATGACAAAAGTATTACAAAATGGCATCAAAGGGTCACATTCGGGTGTAGAAGTGGTCATGTTGAGTTGTAGAAGTTATTAAATGTGGTTGTAGAAACTCACTTAACAAATGATCAAAGTATTACCAAATGGCATCAAAGGGTCACATTCGGGTGTAGAAGTGGTCATGTTGAGTTGTAAAAGTGGTCACATACGGTTGTAGAAACACACTTCACATATGACCAAAGTATTATCAAATGGCATCAAATTGTCACATTCGGATGTAGAAGTAGTCATATTGAATTGTAAAAGTGATCACATGTGGTTGTAGAAACTCACTTGACAAATGACCAAAGTATTACTAAACGGCATCAAAGGGTCACATTGGGGTGTAGAAGTGGTCATATTGAGTTGTAGAAGTGACCACATATGGTTGTAGAAAGTCATTTGACAAATGACCAAAGTATTACCAAATGGCATCAAAGGGTCACATTCAGGTGTAGAAGTAGTTATGCTGCGTTGTAGAAGTGATCACATGTGGTTGTAGAAACTCATTTGACAAATGACCAAAGTATTACCAAATGAAAACAAAGGGTCACATTCGGGTGTAGAAGTGGTCATGTTGAGTTGTAGAAGTGGTCACATACAGTTGTAGAAATACACTTCACATATGACCAAAGTATTATCAAGCGGCATCAAATGGTCATATTCGGGTGTAGAAGTGGTCATATTGAGTTGTAGAAGTGATTACATGTGGTTGTAGAAACTCACTTGACAAATGACCAAAGTATTACCAAATGGCATCAAAGGGTCACATTGGGGTGTAGAAGTGGTCATATTGAGTTGTAGAAGTGATCACATGTGGTTGTAGAAAGTCACTTGACAAATGACCAAAGTATTACCAAATGGCTTCAAAGGGTCACATTCGGGTGTAGAAGTAGTCATGTTGAGTTGTAAAATTGATCACATGTGATTGTAGAAACTCACTTGACAAATAACCAAAGTATTGCCAAATGGAAACAAAGGGTCACATTCGGGTGTAGAAGTGGTCATATTGAGTTGTAGAAGTGGTCATATACAGTTGTAGAAACACACTTCACATATGACCAAAGTATTATCAAGCGGCATCAAAGGGTCATATTCGGGTGTAGAAGTGGTCATATTGAGTTGCAGAAGTGATCACATGTGGTTGTAGAAACTCACTTGACAAATGACCAAGGTATTACCAAATGGCATCAAATAGTCACATTGGGGTGTAGAAGTGGTCATATTGAGTTGTAGAAGTAATCACTTGTGGTTGTAGAAACTTACTTGACAAATTACCAAAGTCATATTGAGTTGTAGAAGTGATCACTTGTGGTTGTAGAAACTCACTTGAAAAATGACCAAAGTATTACCAAATGACATTAAAGGGTCACATTCGGGTGTTGAAGTGGTCATGTTGAGTTGTAGAAATGATCACATACGGTTGTAGAAACTCACTCGACAAATGACCAAAGTATTACTAAATGGCATCAAAGGGTCACATTCGGTTATAGAAATGGTCATGTTGAGTTGTAGAAGTGGTCACATGTGGCTGTAGAAACACACTTCACATATGAATAAAGTCTTACCAAATGGCATCAAAGGTCATATTCGGGTGTAGAAGTGGTCATGTTGAGTTGTAGAAGTGATCACATATAGTTGTAGAAACACACTTCACATATGGCCAAAGTATTACCAAATTGCATCAAAGGGTCACATTGGGGTGTAGAAGTGGTCATGTTGTGTTGTAGAAGTTGTCACATGTTTTTGTAGAAACACACTTCACATATGAATAAAGTCTTACTACATGGCATCAAAGTGTCACATTCGGTTGTAAAAATTGTCATGTTGAGTTGTAGAAGTGGTCAAATGTGGTTGTAGAAACAACACTTCACATATCATCAAAGTATTACCAAATTGCATCAAAGTGTGACATTCAGGTGTAGAAGTGGTCATGTTGAGTTGTAGAAGTTATTAAATGTGGTTGTAGAAACTTACTTAAGAAATTACCAAAGTGTTACCAAATGGCATCAAATGGTTACATTCGGGTGTAGAAGTGGTCATGTTGAGTTGTAAAAGTGATCACATGTGCTTGTAGAAACTCACTTGACAAATGACCAAAGTATTACCAAATGGCATCAAATGGTCACATTTGGTTGTAGAAGTGTTCATGTTGAGTTGTAGAAGTGATCAACATCTTGTTGTGGAAACACACAGTGATATTGAGTAGCATTAACCTTCATATGTAATTGTAAAAGCGGTCATTTCTCGTTGTAAAAGTTGTGATATTGAGTTATACAATTTGTCATGTATAGTTGTAGAAATAATGATATTCAGTAGTATTAATCTTCATATGTAATTGTAAAAGCGGTAATTTCTTGTAGTAAAAGTTGTGATATTGAGTTATATAATTGGTTATGTATAGTTGTAGAAATGATGATATTGAGTTCTATTAGTATTCATGTCTAATAGTAAGAAGGACCATATATAGTTGTAAAAGTTGCTTATGTCATTATTTTTTGCGAAAAAACACTAATACCACATTTAGTTATTATTTTTGGCGGGAATCTACTTAATCATTTTTTGTTTTGTAATGAATGGCCTAGATTTTTTTGGTACTTAATCCAATGACCCAAATTTGTTGGGGCATGATGCCCCAAAACCACTTTGGGGCATCATAGAAAAATTCGTTGTGGAGGCCTGATCATGAACGTAGTTTGGTTTTGGGGAGAAGGGGTAACGGTAACGGTAACGGTAACAGTAACGGAGACGTTATAACGGCGTTGAAGTTACACACTTGTCGGCCTGCATGATGAACCCCCAACCCGGTCCAGACAGAATTCGGGCACGTATTGGGAATTGTTTGGCCCAGATTAATGCGTCATGGGCGATTAGTTGTTTTTCTTCAGAGAATTTAATACCTACGCTAAATGTTAAATTGTTTAAATTAAAAAACTACTTAATATAAAGTTTAAGTTGTAAATTAAAATTAGTTATTCGATATGCACAAAAAATCTTTATTTAAAATTTATAATTTTTAATACTTTTTAAGATTTTTACACATTGACTAACAAAAAAAGATTTTCGTGACAATTTAGTGACCAATCTTATTTTTTGTCTCCAGAAACGACCTTTTAATTAGAAAATTTAAATTTCATTAGCAATACAGATCTTTTTTGTGACGAATTCTATTTTTTCTTACAAATTGTTACTTAAGTATTGATGATAAAAATATTTCATCATATTAGGTATCTATTTCCGATGAATTTTATTTTTCTCGCAAAAAGATTTTTAATTATTGGTAACGATAATATTTCGACACAATATGTATTCTTTTGCCAAGAATTTTATTTTTTGTCTCATATAATTCTTAATTATTTGTGATGACAATATTTTATTATCAATTCGTATTCTTTTGTGGCAATTATATATTTTTCTTACGAATTTTATTTATTATTGGTGATGATAATATTTTCTTGTTAAAATATTGATGTTATGATGAAAAAAACACTAAAATTAGTTTGTGCTTTGTAAAAGAACTTCTAAAACTTTTTCATAATAAATTTTAGAAACAATGCTTAATTAAACAAATTCAATTAAATTTTTTAACAAATTTAGCTTTAGTTTTTTAAAATATTTTTTAAAATAGTTGTTTTTATTCTTATGTACATAATTGAGCTAGATCACATATTTATTTTGAATATTTGTGAGCTAAAAACTAAATTAGATAATAATTTTAAATAATTTTTCGTTGTTAAAACACTGGTGTTATGATAAAAATACATTAAAATTCCTTTGCGTTTTATAAAAGAACTTCCAAAAATTATTCATAATAAATTTTAGAAACAATCTTTAATTAGACGAATTCAATTAATTTTAAAAAAAACTTACCTTTAATTTTTAAAATATTATAAAAAATAATTATTTTTGTTCTTACGTACTTAATTAGGCAAGATCACATATTTATTTTTGAGTATTTTTTAGCTAAAGATTAAATTAGAAAATAATTTCAAGAAGTTCTTTTAAAAAAAACACCTAAAAAATAAATTAAGCATAAAATCCGTCGAATTAAGAGATTTTATCACTAAAGTTTGGATTATTATAATGTACACTCTTATTTATTTATTATCTTTTTAAGTATAATTTTTTTATTTAATTATATTGTGATGGTGGTGTGATAGTAGCGACATGGTGAGAAATGTGACAAGGTAATAGTAAAAGTGTAATTTTAGCAGGTAATCCAACCATTTCCATAAATAATAACTAATCAACACATTACTTAGTAAAACAAAACTTCAAGAGTTTAGTATCTTACCCAACAAAGCAACCATCTCTACATGTTTCATTAATTCCTAAAACAATCATCCACAGTTCCTATAGAATTTCTCCAAAAGGCACAGTAAATTACATTTCCCCTAGTATATAGCTAAAGGCAGCACCCACCAAAGACGTTCATTAGTGCTGTTGAATCCCTCCATTGAATAGTCTAACTACCTCTAAACTTATAATAAACTAATAAACTTATAATAATTAATAATATAAATTATAAAGTATAAAGTTATAAAGTAATAAAGGTAAATTACACTGACCTCTCCTGAAGTTCACGAAAATATCAACCACCTCCCATGTAGTTTCTAAAATATTATTAATTTCTCATTATGTTTAATTTTTACATCAAATTAGTCTAACTGTTAAATTTTTATTACTATTTTAACGAAAACCACCAAAATCCACTAAAAGCAGAGGGGAGGGGAGGTTAGGATAGAGAGAGGAAGAAAAAAAAAGAGAGAAAGGAAAAAAAGGCTTTAATTTTGGTGAGTTTTTTTGTATAGGCCTGTGCTTTTTTTTTTTCTTGTTTTTCTTTTTTTTTTTTCCCTCTCTTTAGCTTAACCTCCTCTCCTCTCTTGTTTTGGATGATTTTAGTGGTTTTCGTTAAAATAGTAACGAAAAATTAACGATTAAACTAATTTAATACAAAAAAAAATTCTGATGGGAGGTTAGTGATATTTCAAAAATTACATAAAAGATGGTTGATATTTTCGTGAATCTCAACGGAGATCAGTACAATTTACCCAAGTAATAATAATAAACTTATAAAGTATGAATTACAAACTTTAAAACTAAAAGACAAATAAAATTTAAACTTATAAATATAACTAATAAGTAATAACTAATAAAAATAATAATAAATTATAAATTATAAATTATAAACTATAAACTATAAAAACTAATAAACTAATAACTTTATAATAATAAACTAACTTATAAACTTCTAATAAAATAATAAACTAATAACTTATAAACTTAATAATAATATTAATAGGTTATAAACTTATAAATTTTAAAATTTACAAGTATATAATTTATAAACTTATAAAAATATAAAAATATAAAACTAATAAAGTTATATTGTTATAAATAATAAATTAACTTATTAATTTATTATGAAATTTGACTAATAAATTAATAATAAATTAATATAACAACAACTAATAACTAAGAAAAATTTAAATTTATATTACACAAGTTACAATAACAATTTAAAAAAAAAAAACTAAAAATTCAACCGGCACTTGCCTAAAAGCCTGACCTGGCCCGAATCCCGAGCCCTATACTCTTCGGGTCTAGACCTACCTATTGAAAAAAAAGCGCGGCTCGACCCGACACGATTTTTAGCTGGAGCCCTCGGGTTTCAGGCCAGGTTAAGCCCTTTCGTGCCATGGACAGGCCGGGCCCAAATTACACCGTTGGTTGATGGTGGTGGTAACATGGTAATGGTAGTGACATAGTGGGGGTAGTGGCAACTGTGATGAAGGTGGTTATAGTATTGAGATGGTGGTAGCTTTATGTGGTGATGGAATAATAGTGGTTGTATGGTGGTGGAGATGAGATTATGATAGCAGCCACACTGATGGTGTGGTTATAGCGATTGTGAGGGGATTGGTTGAGATTAGGGGTGACAGTGACAATGATGGTGGTGGCAGTGGCATTGTGCTAGTGATAGTAATATGGAGGCGGTGTTATAGCATAGTAATAGTTGTATGGTGGTGGATATAAGGTTATAACAGTGAGAGTGGTGATGACGAGGTTATGATAGTCATGCTAGTTGTAGGATCATGGTGGTGGTAAGAATGGTGACAGTGGTGATTGTGACATGTCGGCGATGGTATTATAGCAACATAGAGGTGGTGTTATAGCATAGTAGTAGTTGTATAGTGGTGGATGTGAGGTTATAGCAGGGGCAGTGGTGATGGCGCGATTATGGTAGTTATGGTGGTTGTAGTATCATGGTGGTGGATGGTGATGGCAAAATGGACATGGTGGTGGTAAGAGTGGCGACAATGGTGGTTATGCCATGTTGGCGTTGGTAATGATAGGAATAGTGGTATAATAACATGATGGGGATGGTTTATAGTAGTGGAGTGGTGGCATGGCCGTTGGTGTGGGAGAGGTGGTAGCATTGCGATTGTAGAGATGGCATGTGTTATAGCAGTAGTAGTAGTGGCAACGGTGGTAGGGTCATGATGGTGGTATAGTGGGTGTGGTGGCAGCATAGTGGTAGAGAAATAGGGATGCTGGTAGTAGGGGAGTGGTCCCAGCATGGGAACGATTGCATAAGGGTGGCGATAGGGTGTGAATGGCGATAGTGATGTGGTTTGAATGGCAGTACTGATGTGGTTTAGGTTGTAGTTAATGCTGGAATTATAAACGTGTACGTCAATTTTTGTGTATTAGCAAGTATGAATTCAATTAAAATTAAGTAAAAGTCTTGTTACTTATTAAAATTATCTAAATATTTAATTAACATTTTAAGAGACACTTAAAATTTTAAGTAATATATATTTTAGTTATCAAACAAACTTAATTTATCTTCATTTAATATATTTAGCATTACGTGCTGAATTGCATTATCAAACAATTCCATATCATGCTAACCTATAATAACTCTCTTTTCCATAGTATAAGGCTATTTCTAAACTTATGAATACATAAAATATATGCATTAGTTGAAAACATCACGTGACTATGTTGATGAGGTGTGTCTTATCCATTAAGAGCTTATTTTATGGCCGTACAAGGTTTATGGAATGGATTGTGAATTCAATGAATATATTAAGGGGCAATTGGTAACTAGTTTAAAATTTTTATTTGTTTGTTTTTTTTGTATTTTTAGTCAAAAAGTTAAATTGAGTTAAAGGTAGATTGTTTGGTAACTTAATTTTTAAATTAACTTTTTTAAAGTTGGTTGTTTGGATAAAAAAATTAATTTTTTTACTTTTTGTTCAAAGTTGATAGTTTTATTCTTTTATATATTTAATATTAACAATTATATATAGTTGGTAGTGGTAGTAATAAATTATAAATAAGAGATATTATTATATTTTAAAAGTGACGGTAGTTTGATTTGAATGTTCTGAGAGTTTGTGTTTTAATTTGATTTTTTTATTTTTTAAATTTTTTAACCAAACAAACAAAATTAAATTTTTATATTTTTAGCCAAAAAATAAAAAAAATTAAATTATCAATCGGACCTTTAATTTATATTTGATTTAACGTAAAATAGGCTGGATTATTAGTCCCACGGATTTATAATCCCACTCTGGCAAAGGATTATCGAACCCAGCAGGAGTTGGGTATTAGTAGTGTAGTACAACTGAATTGACCATACAATGACGATATTGCCCTTACTTTTGGCATAATACCATAAATACCCTAGGCCTTGAAAACACCCAATTGAAATCCCATGCATTCGTTACCTACAGGGGCTAGGGGGAAGGACCAACCAGTGGAAAGAAACATAAAAGAAAAAAGAAAATGAATGAACATGGATGACAATTATACTCGTACCTGTTTTATTTTTATTTTTTTTGTTCTGTTTTATGCAAATTTTTTCTGCACCTATTAAGTAAAGACTATATGACGGTATTTGCAATTTTTGCTCCGTTTTTTCTCGTTCTGCCCCCGATTAAAAAAAATTAAATATATTTAATATATAAATATGTATATAAATTTTATTTTTTAACAATATAATGAACTAAAATACAAAAATATTATTTTTATTTTTATTTTTTTACTTGCATTTTTTTAATTATAGTCATTGATCAATATTATTATTTTAATATCTTATCATGTCATTATTGTTAGTATTAATTTCTTTTAAAGTGAAAAATATATTTTTCGTTACATTCCTGCCCCCGTCCCGCCCCGCTCCGCTCCCCTCCATTTTCCTGACTATTTTTTTCCAACCTCGTCCCGTTAATAAACGGGGTTGGGGTGAAAAAATATACTCCCACCCCAAACTCGCCCAGTTGCCACTCCTATGAATGAGAGAGGGTGTTGATATTGAAAGCACAATCTTTTTTTTGAATATTTATTACATCATTATGTTAAATAGTACAATTTACAAATATTTAAAAAAAAATTATTTTAACATAGTCAAATATGCTCTTAAAAATCGTGTATTTGCTACAAGTCTTAAAAATAATAAATAGATAAAAATTTAAAATTTAATAGGTGAAATGTTAAAAAGCCAGAGCAAACATTGCATAAAATCGTATTTTAGTTCATTTTACTGCTATTTAAAAAATATTTATATAAAATCTTCAATAAATAATTTAAATAAACATAAAAACAAAATGAGTAAAATTTTAATTTTTTAACTTATTATAATGGTAATATTCAAATAATTTACACCCGAAAAAAATCCCAAATAGGCTTTAATTGCATAAGTGAATAGTAGAAGCATCAAAGGTAATATTAAAAATTAATAAATATAATTATATTTTATATTATTTAATTCTATCTAAATTAAATATTAATTTATTTAATTTATTATTTAATCTACTTAAATTAAACATAAAAAATTATTATTGATCATTACTAATCTATCTTATTGCCAATTTATATATTAATTTTACTTTTATTATTAATTGCATCTAACTTAGCACGATTATCAAACGGCGGCTAAATGACTTCTACAAGCACATGGGTGGGATTCTGTTTACTAAAACAAAACAAATCTCCGCCGAAGAAAGAAATTTTTTTTAAATATCAAGCGGATGTGAATTTGGATTTTTTGTTATGTTTTAGAATTTCGTCAAAAAATAATAATAATTGAAATTAAAAATAATAAATAAATTTTATTATTTCGAGTCAATTATAAGGATTATAAAGTATTCTTATGAACTAAAAATTAAAATAACTTAAAAAGAAAAATTACAATAAAAATACATAAAAAATAAAAGAAAAAAGATATACAATTTGTCGAGTTATGTAAAGGTTCTTTCTCATATTGCAAAATGATCTTTTATAGATGCTGGTATGCAATTGCCTTTAACAACTTTCTTCATATCCTCTATCATGGACCATTTTCAGTAGTGGGTGGTTACTTGTCTCTGACTCACGATTCTGTAATTGTTTTTAATTGTCCTCCATAATGAAGACTTAACAAATTATACTAATTGTTTTTAATTGTCCTCCATAATGAAGACTTAACAAATTATACTAACGTGCGTGTGACACCTGTCTTCTTTGTTCTTGGGTCGTTATGTGTTCTATAACTACTCCTCAAGTAAAATTAAGAGGAAACTGGAGTACTGCTTATGATAAACTGTGAACTCTTTTATTCGATAGTAATTCGTTGGTTGAAAAGGAATTTAGTTGTGAGGCATTCGATGGCTTTTTCAATATTCGACAAGCTATTCCATTTTTGACTCTGTTTGCTCCTCGTGGTCTCTTTACTCAACTGGTCATTTAACTCTCGTATAGATAAATTGATAAAATTTAGTGTAAACAGTTTTCCACACATGGGTAATTATTTCTAATAAATGATAGTTTGCCCCTTACGAATAAAAATGAGTGATTGAATTATTTTGTCCTTTTGTGAATTTGTTAAATTTTGTTTTCATTTTTTAGTTCGTTCACATCTCTAAGTATTCATTGATCATTTTGTTCAAATCTTTAGGAGAAGAAATTGTTGGGAGATAATCCAACGCCATAATAAAATTACATGCTCAGTGATCTAGAAAATACATTTTTATTAACTTCCAACAAGTTACAGTAATATAAAATTACAGAAAAATAAAATAACAGAAATAACATGAATAAAATTTACAAACCGAGTCCTGCAATCGCAGTTTTCTTAAAAATAATTCGCCGCCTACCGAGGGTGTTGTAGGTATTCCACCGGCGTCACTCTCCCATGATAAAGCGGCTCCACGATCGTCGGAACACCACTAATGATCGGCTACGAACGTTCTCCGTCTGTCTTTCTCTCTCTTGCAGCTTGCACTATAACCTGAGAACTGTATCTCTCCTTACTCACCTTCTGTCTGTTTCGTCTCTCCTGTCTCTTTTCTGTTTCCTCCTCTATTCGACTGTCTCTCTTCCCCCCAGGCTTATAGTATATATAGCCATTCTATCATGGAGGGTTACAGGGAAATAGAGGGGTTACAGGAAAATTAATAGTCACTCATGGCTATTAATTTCCAGGCTGTCTATTGATTTTTTTCTCTGTCTCTGTCTATTTCTCTTCTCTGAGTGAAGATAGTATATAACCTTTTCATCATGGAAGGGTTACATGAAAATCAATAGCCACTCATAACTATTGGTTTCCAGGATTCAATTGCCAATTGAATGGCCAATTCAATTGCAATTGAATTCTGCTATTAAATTCTAAAATTCAATGGCCAATGAATTCACAGATTCCAACAGAAATTACTCTAATTCTATGATTTTCTCTTGAATATCATTCAAATTGATGATAAAAATTAGAAAAGTAAAATTTTTAAACTAAATAATAAAAAAGTTCACTAAAGTAAAAAAAAAAGCAAATTTAAAATTAATTTATTAATTTATTTTTATTTTTAAAATTTTTATTTATTTTTTTACTCTTTTGATTCATGTCAATAAAAATTAAAGAAATATTATAAAAACATAAAATAATAAAATAAGCATAGAGTGCCTTCAAGTATGTTAAACTTACAACAATAGCTAGGCTGGCTACCAACAGTTAGTTTGGCTTGTCCTGATGGGTGGGACTCATTTAGATTTCATGAAAATTAAGTTAATTAAATATTATTAAGTATTTAAATAAATAAAAAATTAGTTTTAGGTCTTTAAAATAGTAGCAATTTTGTTTTTCATTTACCAACAAATTTTTTAACGCGCGAGGTACGATTTTAACGCGTGAGGTCTAATTGAACTTTAGAACAGATAAATTTATCTGTGCATTTTCAAAATATGTATAAAGCACACATATAAATTTATCTGTCTTGTATAAATAAGCACACAGATAAATTACTTTATACGTGTTTTGAAAAGGTACACAAATAAATTTATCTGTCTTGCATAAATAAGTATACAGATAAATTTCTCTGTGTACTTTATACGTATTTTGAAAAGGTACACAAATAAATTTATCTGTCTTGCATAAATAAGTATACAGATAAATTTATCTGTATGCTTTATACGTGTTTTGAAAAGGCACAGTATTTTTTATACAGATAAATTTATCTGTGTACTTGATATATGTTTTAAAAATACACAGATAAATTTATCTGCATAAAGAACACCGATAAATTTATCTGCCTTGCATAAAATACTATTTGTGTTAAATTTATTTGTGTTCTTTATACAGATAAATTTTATCTGTTTGTGTTAAATTTATTTGTGTCGTCTACGATTGGATCTCGCGTGTTAAAATTTTTGTTAGTAGACCTTGCGCGTTAAAACTTATTTTGTTAGATATTTAACTGAAAGCCCCTTAAATAAATTAATGTATTTAGTAAAATAGTATTATTTATTTTTTAAAATAAATATATTTATTTAGATACTTATAGCCTGTTTGGTTATTAATAAGAGAAAGAAAAAAAATAATTATGTTTTCTCTCTTCAAATTATAAGAAAAAAAAAGAAAAAAAATGATTATACTTTTTTTTATTTTTGTTTGGATTAATGATAAAAAAATAATAATTTCTCTCCGCTTTTGTTTAAATATACTTCATAAAAGAAATAAAAAGAAATGGTACTAATTATTTTGCGAAAATAACATTATTCTTGCCATTATTTATTATTATTTTTATTTTTAAATGAACAATTTAGGCCGTTTAGTTATTAATAAGAAAAAGAAAAAATAATTATTATGTTTTTTCTCGTTAACTTATAAAAAAGTAATTATATTTTCTCTCATTTTTGTTTGAATTAATAAAATAATAATAATAATTTCTCTCCACTTTTGTTTGAAAAAATTTCGTAAAATAAAATAAAAACCGTACTAATTATTTTATGAAAATAACCTTATTTTTGCTATTATTTTCTTGCTTCTTTTAAGATTGACAATTTATGTATTATAAAACATAACTAATCATTCAAATTCTTTTCTCTATAAATATCTTTAATTTGGAGAAATTTAAAAAATAATGTTTGAGAGGATAACACTTTCGCTCAATTTTTCTCGGATTCTCTCAATTTTTCTTTATTTCTCATCTTTCTAATAAACTAAACAAGCGTAAAAGAGAAAAAAATATTTTTTCTTTTTCTTTTTCTCCGAATCACCCAAACCAAATGGGGCTTTAATTATTATTTTTCTAAATTAATTTTATGAATGATTTATATTAAGAATTACGAGATAAATAATTTTGATCATTAAAATTCTGCCAAAATGAGTCACATTCCACTGGACTACATCAATCTGGCTTGTAACCTGCTAATTTTGGCTTGTAGCCTACTCAAGGGAATGGAGCCAAAGAGGGGTAGTATGTTGCTGTCTTTGATAAATTTGGCTTCCAAAAATATTTTAAAGATTAAATTTGTTTATTTTGTAGAACTCGTTAAATTTATTATTTAAAAAAAATGAGTTGATGTGATATATATAGTTAAACGTTCGGATAACATTACTTACAAATGAATAAATAATAACTGTACTTTAAAAAAATAGTTACATAAATGTTTTTCTGATCAAATAGCTTTAGATATCATATAAATTTTATTTTTTATATGAATAACAAACTTAATGAACCCTACATAATAAAGGGATCCAATCACAAGAATAAATTTTGGAGCCAAATTCATTAAGAATACAACAACATGCTATCATTTACGAGTACAACTTGAACTCTAAATCTGATTGAAATACGACCCTATAGTACTAATTTGTCATATTCTCCCCACTTTAAAATGAAGAATAATTTTTTTTTTCTGTGTATGTGCCTATTTTTGGACTAACTTTTTTTAGACTTTTTAATTTTTGACTTTTTTTTAATAAAAAGTAAATATAAAAATATAAAAAAAAAACTAACTTAGGCCAAATAAATAGGTTTTTTTAAAGAGTTTTAAGCAAAGTTTTCAAAAGAACAATCCAAACATCAGCTGAAATGGTGGAAGCCTGAAGTATTTGGTACTCTAGAAGTCTTATATAATATTATTTACTTAGTATTTTTAGTAAATGAAACAAATTTGATGCATATTAAATAAATTATTATTATTTATATTCCAACTTCCTAATAATGAACTATTATTACCACATCAAAGTATTTTTCATAAATAATTAAATAAGAACACTATCTAATAAATGTCACGCCAAACTTTAAAATTACTAAACCTCTAGCATGCCATAAGCGACTCTCTCTTAAGTTTTCTCTCTAAAATTTCTTAGTTAGGAGGAGAAAGATGCTGTGATGGTAACCCCCCCTCAAACCTTCATATTTTCAGATCTCTTTTTTTTTTTTTTTTGTCTCATCTTCAATTTTTTATTTTTCTACCTTGTTCTCCCTCTATTATTATTATTTTTTCCTCACTTGCTTTAACGTGTGTAGAATTTACATTTTATTTTATTTTTGTATATTTTCTTCCTTTCATCATATGCTTTTGTCATTCATTCTTTTTGAAAAGTTCTTTTAAATTTAAATATCTAGTAGATCAGTACTGCAAAATTCTTTTAGGTGAAAATAATTAATAAATAATTAGATAGACGAAATATGTAAATTGATCAAAAACACAAAACGAATAGAGAGAGAGAGAGAGAGAGAGAGAGAGAGAGAGAGCGCTAGTTGAGTTTGGAGTATCTGGCAGTATGAACATGTATCGGATAGTCTGAACCAGATTATGAGTTATGATCCCTTAGGAGTTCGACCATTCTTCATATTTATAACTCTCTGATAGAGCTACTAGGATTATAACGAGACTCGAAAAGATGTAATTGAATCAGGAAAGGTAATCTTAGGGATCAAGAGATCATATCCGCAGATTAACCATTTTTTGAAGAATAAGTGTTCTACTCCAACTCAACTAAGTTGGCCAGTGGGCGCCCCCGTGGGCACTCGACCAATTTGGGTCAAGTACCCAACCCACTCGGGTCGAGTGACTAACATGACAAGTCATTTTCTTAGCCACCAAGCCACATGTCTCTTAATGTTCTGTGCAGAATTGTACTGTCATTGTCGTTATTGTCTCTAGAATATTTTTTCAATTTTCAGATAAATCTATACTGATATAGTATGTGCTATATATGTTTGGCCTTGTTTAGTTTGTGCTATATCATCACAATTAGGTAGTCAGAACTACACTCACACTCTGTGCTGTCTTCATGATCTGTGCCATGACAATATAATCAAGTAATCATGGTTACTGTCTCAGCCTGTACTATACTTTATAGTCTGTGCTATGGAATGTCTTCATTCGTAGTTCGAGTTATGCCATATTTCTATATAGTGAACGTTGATATTAGTTACCTAAATTACTGTGAGTCCTAGTGGCTCGGGTCATCTTTGATCCGAGCAACTCAAAACTTCATCAATTTGAGTACATCGAACTTGAAGTCTGGATTTTTTGCCTTTCCTCGATTGATGTAAACATGACTCGCTCGAGTAACTCTGGTCACTCAAGTAGGTCAAGTCCGAGTAGCTCATTTGAGTGACTTGAATACTGGAAAACTCTCAATGGATGTTCCATTCTCGCTTTCTGTGTACCAATTGCAATTAGGGTCATCCGAGTTATAAATAGGTCGAATAATTTAGATATTCATTCGAGTCATTTGGATCAAGGTACGAACTCAAATATCTCATTTCTTTTTTATCACATTATCGACATGTTTTGCCGAGTAGCTCAAGATTCACATTTATCTGCATCGATAACCATCTTTGTTTAGGGCCATCTACAAGTACAAAGCAAATTGATGTCGGTAATATTAAGATTAAGGTTATCTGAGTACTCTTGGCCTTTAATATGCTCTTTTGCAAGAATTGACTGCAGACTACAGTGTCATTTTAGCTGGCTATAAAAAAAGTGATGGTGTGCAAATCACAGTGATGGATTTTTTTTTGTTTGTTAAACTTTTTTAGTGTAGTTTAATAATGTTTTCTTACATAAACATTTGTGATCATCTAGAGTTTTGTGATCTTTCTTGCGTGAATGCTTGACTTCTTCTCGTGTGAGGGTTTTCTCCTCTCTTATGAATATCTTTTTATAGTTTTAAAAAATATATATTATTACGTACATCCAATGTATCTTTTTGATCAACTTTTTATATTATATTTGCAATGAATTTTGATCTTTTTTCACATTTTCTAATATTTATTAAGAGAAAATTACACGAACATCTCTTATACTATGACCATGTATTACTTTTTACAAAACGATAATTTAACTATTCGTTGGTATCACTTTAACATTTTTCGTTAGTATTCTGTCAAATAAGTATTAAATAGATTTCCTTAACTATTCGATAGTATTACTCTAATTATTTTTCTTTGAATGACTACAACTTTAGTTATTTATTTTTTATTAATTTAAAAAATGAGATGTTAATAGAAGGGATTAAAGTGATACCTGACACTAAATGGCAGTAAAAAAATTATTTTGTAAATTTTTTTTAATGCAGCGATACACAATCAGAATATAAGGATTGATCGTGTAAATTTTTTTAAATAAAACCATGCGGTAAGCGTACTCATCACTCGCCAGGCGTTTCGCGTGCTACTAATCACTTGCCACTATGGGCCCCTAGCTAAGGCTACGATCCTTCTTCACTGTCTCGCCCGAACTTGCAAACGACTGCTGGCCTAATCGCCCCACTGCTCTCAGCTCTCTCTCTCTCTCTCGCGCGCGCGCGCCTGTTTTCAAGGATTATTCTGCTTCTGATCCCAATTGCATTTTGAAACCCTAAGTCATATCTCTCAAATACCCACCGAAATGAAGGTTTGATACTTTGATTCTCCACTTCGGTTCTGATTCAGTTTATTCCTCTGTTGAATTCTTACTCTTCACGAGCATTTTTGGGGTTTTCAAGGATTAATTATGCGATTGTTTATGGGGTTTGGCTTAAGATTTGGTGGTTTTTTGGGAACCTTTCTGAATCTGCCTTTTAATTCGCTGAACTTTTTGGGTTGTTTTGGGATTAGAATCTTCGGGTGCTTTCTAATACTTATTTGCTGTTCATATGTGAGAAGTTGAACGGGCTTGATTCCATTCTATGAATCTAGTCGATTCTCTGGCTTCAATTGATAAAGCCTGGTTGAATCAAGATTATTCCTCCGTTGAATTCTGATTCATCACGAGCATTATTGGTTTTTTCAAGGATTAAATATGCGATTCTTTATGTTTTTTTTTTTAATTTAAAAAAAAAACAGAAACTGGTTCTCTTTTTTGGGGAGCTTTCTGAATCCACCTTTTTATTCGCTGAACTTTTTGAGTTGTTTAGAATTAGTATTTTCTGCTGCTTTGTAATGCTTATTTTCTGTTCATATGTGGGAAGTTGAATGGGGTTTGATTCCATTCTACGAATCTAGTTGATTCTCTGGCTTCAATTGAGAAGCCTTGTCGAATCAAGATTAGATATTTGTTGTTCCCATATGATGATCTCCTTTGGTTTGTTTTTACGTTGTTCCAATTAGGATTTCTCTTTCCCTATTAAGAAGCTTGGTTGGTTCTGACAGAAATCTGTGGTTCTTGACCTTTTCTTGCAGAAATTTGTCTTAAAATTGGATTTACATGATGACAAAGACAAGAGAAAGGCCCTGAAGACAGTCTCTACTCTTGCAGGTAATTAACAAAATGGTGTCTCAAATTTACGAACTTTGACCGTTTCAATAATGTGAGAAGAATCTGTAACAGTGTTTGTTTTCCTGTTTTTCTTTTCTTTTTAATTGAGAATCTGAGGAACTAATTGTAAATGTTCTATTAGTTTATTGCGAATAATGCTAGAATTCAAAGGGAGAAAAAATGCTGAAATTGAAAAGGGGCTTTCTTTGTAGAGGATTTTATCCATTGTTGTCGCGTAGGATTTTAACCGGGTCATGTATGTGCAATAAAATCTTTGAAGGCAAACATATAGAATTGGGTAAATTACATTGACATTTCCAATTGAAAATACAAACAGCTTTTCTAATGTTTATAAACTTACACTGCTCTCTCTCTCTCTTCTGTAGCACTTTTGTATTTCATATTTCTCCTTCCATCAATTTATGAGGACAATAAAATTTGTTGATGTTAGCTACTATTTAACATGTATTTTTTACTTTACTCTACCTATATTGTTTTTTTTCTATATTATCCTCAAACAAATATAAAAACAAACGAAATAATAGAACTACTTCTCAATTTACTCACCATCCTTCTCTCTCGACTCTCTTCCCTTCCAGACACCACCCTCTTGCTCTGCATCTAACCCACTCCCACGTTGACGCCGCACCATCCAAGTCATAACCACCCTTACCCCCTCTCTCTTTCTCTCTCTCTCTAGGACACAATGCATAGACCAAGCTTACATTTACATTCGTAACACTGTATTTTTTATTTTCAACGCACAAAATGATTTGTTCATTGTTCTGCTGGACTAGGTTCACTGTTTTAAGCAAGACTATTGAAAATGTAAAGCTTCGTATATGTTCTTTCACTGCCAACGTTCTCTTGGCTACCAAAAAAGGCTTTTCAATTCACAGGATATTGAAATAATAATCCCACATCAACATTTCTTGCCTTAAACTTTTTTCAATTCACATGATACTGAAATAACAATCCAAAATCAACCTTTCTTGACTGAAACTCAATTCATCAATAAATGGTATAAACTTTGGAATTTTCTTTTTTGTCAATTTCCTCATAAACCAAACATGGGCTAATCAATCCATACCTCTTCAAAGCATTCCGTCCACGCCTTTCTTAATAAACCGTAGACCACCAGCTCTCCCTCAGCTGTGGCATCGCCACGTATCGACAAAGCTTCTGTGGTGTTCGTAGAAGGAAAGCAGTTCTCATACGTCAATTGAGTTAAAGAGTATGTCCAGCCAACACCAGCAACGCAAGAACTCAACCAACACCAACAAACCCTCTTCCATCAGATGCAATCGCCCAATTGTTGCACGGCGCCACCACCTGCGCGACCATCAGACGGTGCCACCAGCCACGTCACCGTCGCGCCCCCAACAGGCCATGCCACCGTCACGCCCCCCACCAGCTGCCACCACAATTGCATTCCCCAATGCCATTGCCAATCGCATGATGCCGCCACCGCAAGCTAGCACCAGCATTGCTGTTGCACGTGGCCACCACCATTCCTACTTTGCTCTTCTCTCTCTCTGGTCTACCCTCTCTCTCTGATCAACCACCTTCCCCCCTTCTTTCTCTCATTTCCATCTCTATCTGCTCAACTCTCCCCCCCCCCCCGTCCTATTTCTCTTTATTTTATAAAGTGGCTAAAAAATTCTCAAGTTGAATTGAGGGTAAAACATTAAAAAATCCCTTTCGGTTTAGGGCATCCTTCAAACAAAACTGACAAAGAAGGCCAGTGTAATTTCAAAACTTAATGGGATATAACTGTATTTTTAATTAAGCTGAAGGGAGGTAAATGTAATCTATCCTATATAATTTTTAAAGTATTTTTAAATGAGTACTACCATAATGACGTGGGTTTTCCATAACTCTAGGGAGGCACTCACCCCTGGCTGTCCTCTTTTGATCTGTCCTTGATTTGTTCTCATTCTTATAGAGAATTGAATTGTGTCAGCTTTGAGAAAAGTATTCCATGCATGTAAAATCATTTTGGTTAGAGGATCAGTAGAACTCCACAACATTAGGGTTGCTTCCTTATTTTAAGAGGGTTGGAGGGGAAACTCAATATAAAATGACATCGGTTGACCAGGAAGCAGTTGTAGCTGCAAGAGATACAGCATCAGTTAGTTACATCACCAGAGTACTCAACATTCAGTGGTTTATAGTCAGCCCCATCGGTATGCTTATGGATCACTTGTATAGAAAATAGAAATAGAATTGAGAGTGGAACTAATTCCTTTACTTCAGTTGAGAGGGACCTAGCTGTAGTTAGTTAGTTATTCTGGTTGTATATATTTTGCACTTTTGTATCAGTCAAGTTAATGGGAATTATATTCAGAATCTCTGAGAACTGAAATATCTTCAAAAGCAGGGACATTGGCAGGGAATTTATGTCAAAAGAATGAAGGCTGATTTTGGTAGAAGTTTGCCATGAAAGGCATTGTAGAGATTTGGAGTGCGTGCGTGATGACATCTGCATCAGTGTTGATGGGTTATGGGCCTTCTAAAAAGCAGATGGTTAAAAACTAGATAATTTTTCTCGTAACTAGATTTACATTGTGAATATGTAGGAATTGATTCCATCTCCATGGACATGAAGGGCAAGCAACTGACAGTGATTGGAACGGTGGATCCGGTAACTGTTGTGAGCAAGTTGCGCAAATTTTGGGCAACTGATATTGTCGTGGTTGGACCAGCAAAAGAGCCCGAGAAGAAAGAGGAGCCAAAAAAGGAAGAAGCCAAGAAAGAGGAGCCTAAAAAAGAAGAAACAAAGGAGGCTGCAATGAAAGAAGAACCCAAAAAGGAAGAGCCCAAGAAGGAAGAGGAGAAGAAGAAGGTGCCAGAACTGCCGGTGATGGGAATCATGCCGTACAACAGGCCATATTATCCTCCGGCAAGCACATATTACTATGCTCATCAAAGCGTGGAAGAGAATCCAAATGCGTGTGTTATCTCTTAATTTGCTAAGAAAACATATCCTCTGCATTTTTCAGTTGATATTGGATTTGTGTCCTGTTGATGCGAATCCGAGGGCACACCTCAGAACAGCAAAGATGTTGTGTATAATTGGGGATGTTCTTTAGATCTGTTCAAAGTAAAGGGATATGTAGTGATATAAGGGGAGAACTAAATTTGGGTAATTATTCGGAATGCTTAAGTCGAAGCTACTGTTTTTAATATGAATGACCTTCTCTATGAGTATGGGAAGAGGGAAATCCAAATTTGAATCTACAAGTTATCTTTTGAAATTTTGCGGTGCAAGGGTCATAGTTTGTTGAAAATTACCCTTTTATATGCACACACATGATGCAAATACTATTTTCCTATTCAGCTTCTTGGGATTGAAGTAAAGAATTTGAACAGCTAGTATCGATACTACTGCCTTTTGTGGTCCTTTCTATTGTTATCCTTTTTGTGTTTTGTTTTTGGGATGGAGTAAAAAACATTTATTTCAATGCTTATTGAAGACTTTGAAATCGACCAAAAATGGGGTTATCTTTCGATGAACCCAATTTTGTTACATTTATTTGGAGATCTTTTTTTGT